>CABHPP010169240.1:0-26183 GCA_902168425.1 Peromyscus attwateri | reverse complement strand
TGTGTGTGTGTGTGTGTGTGTGTGTGTGTGTGTGTGTGTGTGTGTGGTGTGTGAGTGTGGTGTGTATGGTCTGTGTGTGTGCTGTGTTTGTGTATGTGTGTTGTGTGTGTGTAGTTTGTGTGGTGTGTGTAGTGTGTGTGTGGTCTGTGTATGTGTGATGTGAGTGTGGTGTGTGTAGTATGTGTGGTGTGATGTGTGGTATGTGTTGTGGTGTGTGTGTGGTGTGTGTAATGTGTGTGTATGTGGTGTGTGCGTGTGGTTTGTGTGTATTGTGTATGTGTGTTGTGTTGTGTCGTGTGTGTGTGTGTATTGTGTGTTGTGTTGTGTGTGTGTGCGTGTGTGTGTGTGCGTGTGTGTGTGTGTGTGTGTGTGTGTGTGTGTGTGTGCGCACACATTTCTGATAGAAGCAGCAGTCTACAGGAGTAGCATCTATTTCACTGTCCTCTGACAGTCCCATGGGGAAGGTAGGTGCAGTCCAGGCTCATGGAGGGTGGGGAATGGCAGTGGAGTTTGAGCCACACACCAGGGTATATTCTGTCTATCAAATTTCCTTCCACTTCCTGAAGTCATCCAGGGAGCATGATGGGCAAACATAGTCTGCACATCATCCGGTCAGAAGAGAGGCCCTTTGCCTGCTCTAATGTGAGCCAGGAGGGTAGAAGAGAAGAAAGCAGGCAGGCTTGGGAGAGCCGTTTCTCTGAGGGACTGGGTGGGGTGGGGTGGGGGAGTGCATTTATGAGGCTCGGGTGCACACATTCTTACTCTGGGAAATGTGATGCCCAGGCTTCCAGATTTATAAAGTGGGAGAGGCCAGACCGTAAATCACTTCTGAGGCCCTGATGGGGGTGTCGGGCTAGAATCCATTCTGGAGTGGGAACAGCTCCACCAATGCACCATAAATTGTGTGGCTGCGGCCACTCCAGTGGCACCGCAAATATCCAAAAGGAAGAGGGAGCAGAGGAGCCAGGCCACAGCCCGTAAAGGGCATGCCCAGGAGACCTGGCTGCAAACAAAGATGCCCCTACAAGATGCCAGTTACAACTCCCTCCGCTGTGGTGCTTGGCTTTGTAAACTTGGCCAAAGGCCCTGATGACAGAGCTGGAAGAGCTTCAAAACCAGAGATACATTTAAGTCCTGTCTCCACCTGGGAGCATCAGTTCAAAGTCACAGAGCGCACCATGGGCTAGTCCGTGGAAGCAGGAGAGGAGACTGCATTTGGAGTTGATGGGTGTGAAGGGAAGCAGGTAGAACAGGATCGGGATGGAGGGGAAAGTGAAACCAAGAGGGTCTGAAGCCCGGGAACAATCCCCTCTTGTCACAGCATGTGTCAGGGTCCAGGCAAGATGGCAGTACTTTTAAGTCCCTTCTCACTCATTGGTTCAGTTGCCCAGGGAGGGGTCTGACCTGGAGGTCAGGTCAGGAAGGATGGATGGATGAGTGGATGGGTAGGTGGGTGAATGGATAGATGGAAGAATGGATAGATGGGTGGATGGGTAGGTGTATGGACGGGTGATTGAGTGGGTAGATGCATGGCTGGGTGGGTGAGCGGCTAGACAGACAGACAGATAATCTCAGACCAGTCTTGCCCAGAGTGCCAGCCTAGAACCATGGGAGACCCACAACAAAGCAGGAGCTTCAGCCTGCAGCTCAGTGAGTGGAACAGGGCTTGGAGGGGGAGCCATGGCCGGACCTGTCCTGTTTTTCAAGATCATCAGTGATCAGGACCAGGAAAGAACAGCAGTTAGTCTTCTCTCCGCACTGAGGATAATGAGAAGCAGGCAGTGGACAAAAGGCTCAGGCTTCCTTGTAATCCCCATCCCCTCACATGGGTGAGAGATGAAGGACAGTGTCTACTTCTAGTCCTGGCCCTGGCCTTCACTAGCAGGTGGCTTATAATGGGTCCATCCCTCAAGGCTGACAGAGAAAACAACAGAGGCTCCACCACAGATACCCCTCCCTGGGTACCCTGGGAGCCCACAGAGACCATAGAAGCAATGTTAAGAGCCCAACCAAAGGGGTTGGGGATTTAGCTCAGTGGTAGAGCGCTTGTCTAGCAAGTGCAAGGTCCTGTGTTCGGTCCTCAGCTCTGAGGAAAAAAAAAAAAAAAAGAAAAAAAGAGCCCAACCAAGCAGTATCAGTGCAGGTATCTATGTATGACTGCATGCAGATTTTTATGTTTACATAGATATGTGTATATCAGTTTAAAATTCAGTATGAGAGTCAGCCACATGGCTTAGTGTGTGAAGATGCTCACTGCGAAACCTGATGATCTAAGTTCAATTCTCAGGAACCACAGGTAGAAGGAACCAACTCCTACATGTTGTCCTGTAACCTGTACTTGTATGTGTCACACACACACACACACACACACACACACCCCTCCCACTCATACACACACACTAAAGAAAGTAAAAATAATTAAAAAAAAAAAACTTACTATGAGCCGGGCAGTGGTGGCACACGCCTTTCATCTTAGCACTCAGGAGGCAGAGGCAGGTGGATCTCTGTGAGTTCAAGGCCAGCCTGGTCTACAGAGTGAGCTCCAGGACAGCCAGAACAACACAGAGAAACCCTGTCTCAAAAAACCAAACAAAACAAACAAACAAATAAATAAATAGACAAACAAATGCCTCACGATGAGAAAGATTCAGTCTGGTCCCTGTGGAATACACCACTCCCCTCATCAGTCCAGGCTGATGTTTCACGAAGACAGAGTCAGCCTGTCTGGTTGTCCTTAGGGCTCCTATCTGCAGAGAGGGGTGCAGGGTCCGCACACAGCCACTAGCGATCCAAAGGCAGCCACAGGCAAGGTATGCACAACACAGGCACAGAGAACAGAGCTCTGAGCTGGGTCCTGCCCAGTCTTAGAGCGGCAAATGGATAGTTGCAGATGTGGGAGTCAGAAAAGAGAGCTCCATTCAGAGCTGTGCCACTTGAGACAAGTTACTGAAGCCGTCTGAGGCTTTGCCTGTTTGTAGAAGAGGATCACAAGAGTGCCTACCTTGTAAGAGTGTTGTAGGGATTAGAAGAGCGTGTGTGTGTGTGTGTGTGTGTGTGTGTGTGTGTGTGTGTGTGTATGATGTGTGGCGTCGCTCCTGGCACAGAACCAGGACTAATAAACAGCAGCTATTATAAGCCGGTATTTTTATTTCATTTCGGTATCAGATCCACTTTTGTGCTTTCCACAGCCTTCTGTGTGATATGTTTAGTGAAGTAAGAGGCGGAGAGCCAAACCGCAAGGTGCAGGAGACACCAGGCACATGGGGATGGTGGAGGAAGGCTGGGAGTGTGATGAGACCCGCCCACATGTCACCAGCCCTGTCCTCGGCCAGACTCTGCCCCTGGAACATCGTGGTCCTCCCTCAGCTCTGGAGCTGATGTCCCACTGAGGGCTCATGGCATCCCACTGGCTTGGAGAAACAGCCTCCCCAGAAGTGCAGGCCCTTTATGCTGGTAGTCTCCAAAGTGCATGTCCTCCTCAGTGGCCCTTCATAGACACAGTCAAACCAGTCGAAAAGAGAGGGGGTGGCACATGTGCCCGTGTGGCCGTGCGTGTGCCCGTGTGTGTGTGTGTGTGTGTGTGTGTGTGTGTGTGTGTGTGTGTGTAATGGTCTGTACATATTTGTGACATGTGTATGTGTGAGTGCAGGTACACATGCTTGAGCAGGTGGAGACCAGAGACTGGCACTGGGTGTCTTCTTCAATCTCTTTGCACCTTATTGTTTCAAACAGGGTCTCTCCCTGAACCTGGAGCTCATTGATTCTGCTAGACTGGCTGGCCAGTGAGCTTCAGGGATCCATCTGCCTCTGCATCCCTAGCTCTGGGGTTACAGATGCATGCATGTGACTGCCCAGCTGTTACGTGAGCACAGGGGATCTGAACTTAGGTCCTCACGCCATGCTTGGCAGTAAGCATGTAACTGGCTGAGTAATTTCCCTGCTCCCAAGAAAGGAACTTTAATATGCACGGGAATAGGGAAGAGTAGAGCAGGAAGGCTGGGAAGTGGTAGAAACCAAGCAGGCAGGCTGGCTAAGCTGGACCGTGTGAACGTTTTGGAGACGTTCTGATGTGGACGGGCCATGTCCATCACCATCACTCCCTCCCATCTGCACTGGTGGCAGTGGCCTATCCCTAAAGCTCCTTCCCCTTCTCTCCACCAAGGCTGGACCTACGGCCTCTGATCCTCAGCTGTCTTTCTCCCAGATAGTCCCAGGTAACTCGCCCTTGACCAAGGAGAGGGGTGGGGAGGAGAGACAAACCAAGATCTTAGAAAGAGACTGGGTGCAGTTAATTTGGCATAGTCCCTGTCCCCTAGGTGGTCCTAACTGCTTTAAGGATCCTGATATGAGAGGCAGCTGAGCTTCCAGACCCTAAAAGCCATGGGGTCTTCCTGAAGCTTACCTCACTCAGGATCCTCAAGCCATGCTTTTCACCCCTGCTTCCCTTTTCGGGGTAGAGAGAGCTTACCCAAGGGGTACTCCTGCAGAAGGGTTTATGCTCATCTAATGTTTACATGCCCTCACCTGACCAGGCCCGCTTGATGCACCCCATTGAGATAAAAGGGGCAGATAAAAACCCATCCTGCCTTTCCTTGGGTACCCTGGTCTGGTGGAAACAGGAGAATACAGAGGGTCACTATGTGATCTTCCTCTGCAGCAAACCCAGCCTCCCATCACTGTGGGTTGGCCTCCTCCTCCAAGGGTCCTCTCCCCAGACTGGTACCCCCAACTCCTCGGCCTCCTTGGGGTGGAGAGGCCACAGAGCCATCTGGATGCAGAGTGTGTGGTATCCATGGGCTGTTTTTAATTCTATAGAATGGGGGCTATAATTTCCCTGCTGTTTCTCCCAGGCAAGGCATCCGGCAGCATACACTGAGGAAGGAGGTCTTCTGAGCAGACAGGCAGTCTGCTTCATGGTGACAGACAGGCCTGCTCGCCCCTTCTGCCTCCCAGAGCTACTTGACTTTGCTCTGAATCAGAGGGTCCACCTAGAGGCCTGTTTTTCTTCTTCTATCCTTCTCTGGCTGACTCACAGGTTGACAGCCTGTGGCCTCCCAACCTCCTCTCCATGTCCCTCTCTGCCTAGCCTGGCATCTGTCTTTGTTGTGAGGATTTATCCTCTGAGATGAGCAACTGCCATCTTGGGACATTCAGCTATGCTGGCTTGCAAAAGATCATCCCAGCTGGGCTTGTTGAGTGTTTACAGCCCTGGATGAAGGAGAGGGTTGTGAGACCCTATCTGAGGATCCAACAGCTCCCTACCATCTACTATATGTAGATGGTTTTTTGTTTGTTTGTTTTTGTTTTTTACTCTTTTCTCTTTGGAGGCTCCACCACCAAGCTCCCAAATAAACAGAGACTTATTCTTTCTTATGAATGCCTGGCCTTAGCTTGGCTTGTTTCTAGCCAGCTTTTCTTAAATTAACCTATCTTTTGCCTTTGGGCTTTTGTCTTTCTCTAGTCTATATACCTTTCTTTACTTCTTACTCCACAGCTTGCTGTGTAGCTGGGTGGCTGGCCCCTGATGTCCCCCTCTCCTTCTCTTTTTCTTGTTCCTCCATCTTCTTTTCCCAGATTTCTCCCCCTCTCTATTCTCTCTGCCTGCCAGCCCTGCCTATCCTTTCTCCTTCCTAGCTATTGGCTATTCAGCTCTTTATTAGACCAATCAGGTGTTTAGACAGGCAAAGTAACACAGCTTCACAGAGTTAAACAAATGCAACATAAAAGAATACAACACACCTTTGCATCACTAAACAAATGTTCCACAGCATAAACAAATGTAACACATCAACTAATATTCCACAACAATTGTATGCAACTCTGCCTTAACTGTATGTGACCTTGGGACTGAGCTAAAGTATATAGACCATGGAGGACTGGATGGGGGCATCCATCTGTGTGGTAGGAAAGCCCTCATCTTTTCCAGATGTGGCCTACTGGGGAGGAATACCCACCCACACCCTTGTAACTAACCCCTCACTTAAGCTCTGCAAGGAAGCCCAAAAAACTTATAGGTTGTCCAGAGTGAACTGCGGTGGAATTGTGCCTTGGTTTGTTGTTGGGACCTTAAGAAAAGGGGTAAACATTGCTTATAACTCCCCACTGGGAAGGCATGTTAGCAACAGCCTCCCTTGTGGTATTTTGTCTGACCCTCCTCTGCTCATCCCCTCAGCTCACCAGCCACACTGACTCTACCGTGGCTCCTGATATCTGGAAATGAGCGGGGCTGACTGCTCTGTGGAAGCTGGCTGGCTGAGGAGGTAAATGCAGAGCAGAGCTCCAAGCGCTGTGCTAATGGTGGCACACAATGGCTTTCAGAGTTCACAGAGGGAAATCTGTCAATCACAGTTGGATGTTCCCCAGACCAGGCACCAATAGAGGGTGCGACATTTGAGTAAAATGATTTCTGATGGTGTAGTGACAAAGGTTATTGATGAGATGAAAAGACATGCCCTCCAATGCCTTGCAGGAAGAGTGACTGTAAGACAGAACGCTCCCAGGAGCCCTGCTTTATAATACTTCCCTTACAGACACATCGGGCACCCTAGGGTGTTCTGAGGACACCTTTATTGCCATTGTCCTAGGCACTGAACTTACCCTCTCTACTTCTGGGGTTGAGGGTATAGAGACAGAAGGAACTCCATTGAGTAGTAGGGTGGAGATAGGAGTTGGCCCAGCAGGTGAACTCCAGGAGTGGCTAGTGCAGATGGGGGCACTGGTGTGAAGATGTGTACTGCATCCAGAATAAGTGTGGTTTGTCCTGGCAGGAGCTGGAGGCGAAAGGGCAAGCGGTATCTTTAATGAGGCTGGAGAGATGACTGAGTGCTTAAGAGTGCTTGCTGTTCTTGAAGAACACCAGAGCTCAGTTCCCAGCTCCTATGTCAGGCAGCTCACAACTGCCTGTAACTCCAGCTCTGGGGGGTCTTCAGGCCCCCGGCACATGTATGTACACACACATACACAGACACACATACATACACATAAAAAAACCAAACCCTGTGTTTGTTTTTTGTTGTTGTTTTGTTTTTTGAGACAGGGTTTCTCTGTGTTGCCCTGGCTGTCCTGAAACTCACTCTGTAGACCAGGCTCGCCTTGAACTCACAGAGACACACCTGTCTTTGCCTCCTGAGTGCTGGGATTAAGGGCGTGCGCCACTGCCGCCCCGGCAAGTAAATCTTTTTTTAAAGCACTGTTCTCAGATGGTAGATGGAGTTAAATCGAGAAGGCCTTGAATGCCATGCTAAGGAGGTCACAGCTTCCCACCCTTAGGTGTCTGTCCATCATAGTCTCTGATTCCTCAGGAACAGGGAAGGAAGCAAGCAAGGTGCTGAAGGGGAAACCTTAGACTGTAGAGAGATGCTGCTCTCTCAGTCATACCAGAGAGGGCAGGGCTGCCATCTGACAGTGGCTGCCTCCTTGCTTTACATCCTAGCCACTCTGCTTGCCTCACCCTCCACCCACCTCGCTCAGGAGAAAGGTCACCTTCTGCTCATCTTTTTGTCCCTAAGAAACGTGCCAGGCCAAGATCAAGAAACACTCCTTTTTCGTATGTAAGACAGTCTGGCCTCAAACCCACTCTGTATAAGAGAATGACCCTGTGCTGTGGGATGATCCTCTGCACACTGAAGATTTGTCACTGTGATTGGTTTAATAAACAAGCTGTTTGGCCAATAGCCAGGCAAGATAAAGTAGAAAAACCAAACTAAGGAGGGGAAAAAGAAGAAAGGGGGGAGGGTTGGAATCACCAGCCAGACACAGAGGAAGCAAGATGAGAATGTTGTACTGAGAACAGATACCAAGCCACATGACTAAACATAGATAAGAATTATGGGTTAATTTAAGTGTAAGAGCTAGTCAGTAAAAAAGCCTGAGCTACCAGCTGAGCATTTATAATTACTATAAGCCTCTGTGTGGTAATTTGGGAAGTGGCTGCTAGGTATTGGTAGTTGCTGGTGGACAGAAACTTCCATTTACAACCCTGAACTTCTGGTCCTCTTGCTTCCATCTCCTGAGTGCTGGGATTACAGATGTGCACATACCATACCCAGTTCATACAGTGTAGTTGGTTGTTTTTTAATCTTTTACTCTTAACTTTTTTTTGGGGGGGGGGTCTGTCACCCAGCTCCCAAATAAATCACATGAAGTCTTATTCTTTCTTAGGAATGCCCGGCCTTAGCTTGGCTTGTTTCTAGCCAACTTTTCTTAACTTAAATTATCCCATCTACCTTTTGCCTCCGGGCTTTTATCTTTCTCTAGTCTCTATATATATACCTTTCTTTATTTCTTACTCAGTGACTTGCTGTGCAGTTGGGTGGCTGGCCCCTGGTGTCCTCTCTCCTCTTGCTTTCTCCTCCTATGTATCCTCTCTGCCTGACAGCCCCACCTATCCTTTCTCCTGCTTAGCTATTAGATGTTCAGCTCTTTACTAGACCAATCAGGTGTGTAAGACAGGCAAAGTAGCACAGCTTCACAGAATTAAACAAATGTGACATAAAAGAATGCAGCACATCTTTGCATCAGTAAACAAATGTTCCACAGCATCAACAAATGTAACATATCTTTGATATTCTACAACAACACGATGCTGGGAATCAAACCCAGGGCTTTATGCTTGCCAGGCAAACACTCTACCAACTAAGCTGCATCCCTAGCTCCACAAGAAATACTTCTTGAATGGATGAACACATGAATGAACAAACTTCTTTCTTTTGCCTGGATTTATGTTCACCTTCCTCTTGGCCTGTCAAGGAGTTTCATTTACTTTGCAGCCTGAGTCTTCCTGGCATCCTCTGCAAATGTCAGGCTCTGAGTCCTGGGCACTAATGTTGGATATGTGTCTGTCTTCTAGTCAGGCCATGAAAAAGGATGCAAACAGTGCATGTCTTTGTGACAGTAGGGGTATCATTAAACATGTCCCTGCTGGTGGGAAAAGCTAGCTGTTGCTGCTGCAGCTGCCTCTACTGCTGCTGCTGCTGCTGCTGCTGATGCTATTTAGGGGCTCTCTCACCTATTCATCCTCCTTCTCGACCCTTCACTGGACCAGGCTCAGAGAAGGTTCTTGGGGCTGTGTCTTCAAACCACCCCTTCATAGGTTCTGCCTGCCTGCCCAGCACGCTATCTCTGCTTAGGGTGGTTTTAGATGGCTCTTAGCTGGCTGATGCCTGGGGACATCCAAAGGCTCCAGAGGGCTTCTGAGTCATCAGCTTGCCCCTGCTCTTCTGACAGCTTCCTACCCAGGTATGGAGCCCACAGGACTGAGGCTAAGAAACCAGGTTAAACAGGAACACTCCTGGGCAGCTGAAGATGGCAGGGATGGATGAGGCTACAGGAAGGGTCAGACATTTGAAATTTTGCCCAGAGGAAGATCTACTGCAATCAAGAAGTTACTCTCCCTATACACAGATGCAGATTAGTCCCCTCCCAAGCTCACCCAGTGAAAACAGGGAGGACAGGCAGGGCTGCTGTGTGGGTGGAACCATAGCAAACACCCTGGACAGAGAGCAAAGCATATAAGAGGTCCTGGGTTTGATTTTCAGCACCTCATAAAACCTGGGATGATGGTGGTGGCTATAACCCCAGCACTCAGGAGCTGGAAGATGAAAGATGGGGATTGGAGGTCCAAATCAGTTTAAGGTGACGATGTCTCAAAACAAAAACAAAGCAAAAAATAAATGCTAATTCAGCCAGGGGACATGCAGGGGTGACCTCTTAGTCCCTTTGGACTGCAGGCTTCTTACCAGCTCACAGACGTTCATTATACTTCAGTGCAGAGTATGGAGACCGGTCTGGAAGGCACCAGGGCGGTACCCTCAAGAAGAGAAAAGCTGAGTCTTAGTTTCCTCACCTGTGACATGGAGACAATCATTGTATCTGCCCCATTAGTGTGAGATGGTTAAGTCAGCCCTGAGAGGAGCATTCTACACACAGTGGGTATCATATACTTGCTGGCCAGTAAAGATAAACGAGGGTCATTGAGATAGCTCAGTGGGTAAAAGTGTGAGCCTGTGACCTGAATTCAATCCTTAGAGAACCTGCAAAAGTGGAGAGAACCAACTTGCTGTGGATGATTGATTGATAAATAAAACACTGATTGGCCAGTAGCCAGGCAGGAAGTATAGGCGGGACTAGCAGAGAGGAGAATTGAGAGAACAGGAAGGCAGAGAGGAGGAGACACCAACCTGCCGTCCAGGGAGCATCATGTAGAGGCAGCAGGTAAAGCCACGGAACATGTGGCGACATATAGATTAACAGAAATGGGCTGAGTATAAGAGTAAGCTAGACAATGATAGACCTGAGCTAATGGCCGAGCAGTTTAAATAATATAAGCGTCTATGTGTTTATTTTATAAGTGGGCTACAGGACTGCCGGGGCTTGGCGGGACCAGGAGAGGAAAACTCCAGCTACACCAACTCCACAAAGTTGTCCTCTGACTTCCATGTGTGTGCTTTGTCCGTTTCACAAAGTTCAAGTTCAGAATGATAGAACGCTGAACAGGCTGGGACACACCTGGCTTTGAGAACAAAGATTCTGGGCTTGGAGAGTCCCTGGTACCCCTAAGCCTTTATATTAAAATTTTGTTATTATTTTGGTTTGTGTGTGTGTGTGTGTGTGTGTGTGTGTGTGTGTGTGTGTATGCGCACTACCCAGGTACACATATGTACTTGTAGGTGCTTGTCTAAGCAAGTACATAAAGAGATCCAGAGGCTAGCCTAGGATATTGTTCCTCAGGAGCTATCTGTACAGCTCCTGATAGCTCAGGAGATTGAGACAAAAGCTCTCACTGGGACCTGAGGCTCACTGAGCAGGCTGGATAGTCTGGCCAATGAACCTCAGGGGTGCACCTGTCTCCGCCTCCCAATGCTGGTGTTACAAGTGTGTGTGCAAACACCTAGCTTTCTACGTGGGTTCAAAGTATCAAACTCAAGTCTTCATGATTACACGGTGAACATAGCTATCTCCTCAGCCCCTGGTTTTGGTTTTTGGAGACAGTGATTTATATAGCACAGGCTAGCTTCAAACTTGCTATGTGTCTAAAGATAACCTTGAGCTCCTGATTCTGTCTGCCACTCCAAGTGCTGAGGCTACAAGCATGGACCACGGCAGCTGGCCGTTTGTTTTTGATAGGGTCTCATTAGATAGTCTAGGCTGGCCTTGACCTTGAAATCCTCCCTCCTCTATTCCCAAGGCCGGGGTTACAGATGTGCAACATCACACTGGTTTACCTCTGAGCCCACAGACCTTGGCTTTTGGCTTCTTTCCAGCCTGAGTCCTGCAAGGCACAGGTGATGATGGTATTTCTGGGTCTGAATCTCACTCGTTCTCCCCAACCCTGGCTCCTTTGCACAGTATTTGACATGCAGCAGATGATCAAGATGCGCTTTTGACCAAGCAACCCTCTCTCCACCAGTAGGAGGGAGAGGCAGCCCCACTCCACAGCTGGCAGTAAGTGGAGTCAAACAGAAACTGTGTAATTACTGGCCTTGGCATGCCGGGCTCTCATGTAGCACCCTCCTGGCTGTGGGCGGCCACTTAAGCTGCTTTCCGCACTCTCTAGCCTAGCCAGAGGGTTCCCCACCTGGAGAGACTGTTATTTTAAATCCATTCCGAGACTGGCTTGTTGGAGCTGAGGAGGACACTTCTGTAAGTGAACAGCTGGTGGCAACCCCCAAGTCAAAGAAAGCTGTGCTCATTTGTTTCAGGAGTGGGGGAGGTGGTGGAGTGTGCTTCAGTTCAAGAGAAAACACACACCTCGTGCGTGCATGCGTTCAGCAACCCTTTTGGCTGTGTGCCAGACTGTGACCTGCTTTCCTGAGCCAACTGGGAGTTCTTGGTGGGGGGCGGAGAACGACTCTCTTCCTTGTTGGGGAATACTGCCTGTTGCTAGCATAAGAACTATTACTGTATACATCAGAGCAGCCATGAGTACTCGCAAGAGATCCTCAAGATCAGGGCTCCTGGTGCTCCTTGGTAGAGTTAGTGAGTAGAGAGAGTCATCAGAGCCTCACTTGAGGTTTTTTCAGCCAATTCTCCTGCCACTCCCTAATATGTCTTCCGCTGAAGACAATCTTGCCCCAGTACACTTGTGATGTCAGAAGGTGCTAGAATGTATAGAGTGTGAGAGGTTATTGGGGAGACTCGTCGATGTAGCTGTGAGGAAGTCATCATCCATGTTGGGGTGTGACTTGCTGGTGATGTGCCTGCTTTGGGGGTTACCCATGCTCCTGGAGGCAAGCCTAATGAACTTTTTGGTTCACCCGCTAGACTTGAGTAGAATCTTAACTTGGACCTGTCATTGGTGCCCTATCTGGAGGGAGAGGCAATCATTTGTACATGTCTCTCCAGGAACAAGTTCACACAGCACCCCTCAACTGTGGTGGTGAGGGACCCATGATCTGATGACTCAGGGCTTCATAGAGTATTTTATTCTTCCAGTAACTAGCCAGATTGATACTTAGCATATTTTATAGACAGGGAAACTGAGGCTCAAGAGGCCATAAGGACAGCCAGGTTGTACTAGAGCCATGATTTAGAGTATAGCAGAAGCAGAGGCCCCCAAGTGCAGTGCTTTAAACAATGCTGACGGGCACTCTGCTTCATAGGACATCGCAGGACAATAGGAAAGCATGATTTCAGGCAGTCAATCAGGGACGCAGGATCTTGCTCTTCCCGCCTTCCAGGTCCCTTAGAACCGGAGTCATGGATTTTCTGAAGAAAGCCAGGCAGTAAGCACTTGAGGCTACGCAAGGCACATGGTCTCCGTGTTTATTAACTCCTGTCATCCTGATGGCAGCCTTAGCCAATTTGCAAGTGGAGTGGCTAACTTTCAACAAAATTTTATTTACAAGAGCAGGCTAAATTTGACCCAGAGACCAGCCCCCATTAAGCCGATGGCCCTCCTGTAATCGTGTTTTTGCACACTGCTGTTCCAGGCAAGCGGCTGCATCAGTAGCATTTGGAAATTTGTTAGAAATGCAGCCTTTCGGGGCTGAAGAGATGGTGCAGTGGTTAAGAACGTGTACGGCTCTTGCAGAGGACTCTTTGGTTTCCACATTCATGTCTAGCAGCTCACAACAACTCCTTGTAACTCCAGTTCCAGGCGATCAGCACCGGCTTCTGGTCTCTATGAGCACCACTGCACTCGTGTGCAAGGACAAACACATCGCATATACCCATAATTAGAAATAAAAACAAATCTTTCTAAAAAAAAAAAAAAAAAAAAAGAAGTGCAACCTTTGGCCAGTCCGCAGAGCTGCCGAATGAGAAGAGCCAGGTGGGCTCTGAAAACAACAAGCCCTGTTGATGCTTCTTCTTGAGCACACTGAGGGCTAAGAACCATGGCTGAAGTCGTCTGTGTTGGCACACTCCTGTACTCAGCACTTGGGAGCCTGAGACAAGAGGATGTTGTTTCATCTTCAGCAGAGTGGCTGTGCCTTAATCTGCCGCTATTTCAGCCAGCAATCGCACAGC
Source organism: Peromyscus attwateri (assembly GCA_902168425.1). Classification (NCBI taxonomy): domain Eukaryota; kingdom Metazoa; phylum Chordata; class Mammalia; order Rodentia; family Cricetidae; genus Peromyscus; species Peromyscus attwateri. Next base: position 12,716 of record CABHPP010169240.1, on the reverse strand, counting down.
TACCAGCAGTCTGGCCGCTGGAGCCACAACCCGGTGGGAATTCTTTTCCCACAGGCACTGGCTCTGCCGCTGCCACTAAAGGTGGCTTTAATTAAATCTCTCTTGTTCTATTTATAAATAAAACTCGAGACTCAAAGGCTGGGGTGAAAACCTGCCAGCTCAGAGAGGTTGAGTAGCACCTAGCTCACCTTCTCTCCTTGATGGTGTCTCCCCAGAAGCCCGTCCTTCAGCTCCACCAAAGCAGAAAAAAATAATGCCACTCAAAACCCCTCCCTACTACTTCTGGTGCATCTATCTCTTACAGATGGCCTCTGATGCTCCATAAGTACTTTCTGTCAACTAGTTTGTAAGTGGACGTCTCTGTCCCACCAGTAACTCCCAAATACCCAGCAGCCACTTCCCAAATAATTGACTCACAGGCTTAATATTATTATAAATGCTTGGCCGGTAGCTCAGGATTATTAGTAACTAGCTCTTACACTTAAATTAGTCCATAATTCTTATCTATGTTTAGCCACGTGGCTTGGTACCTTTTCTCAGTACAGCATTCTCATCTTGCTTCCTCTGTGTCTGACTGGTGATTCCTACTCTGCCTACTACTTCCTCTTCCCAGAATTCTCCTAATCTGGTCCCCCCCACACACACACACCTATACTTCCTGCCTGGCTACTGGCCAATCAGTGTTTTATTAAACCAATTCGAGTGACAAATCTTTACAGTGTACAAGAGGATTATTCCACAGCACTAGTTGCTTACTCAGCCTCCTGACCCAAGGTTAATTTTATTTAATTAATGCTAATACAAACTCAGGGTTCATAGTGTGATCAAATATCCCCCAACAAGAGGATCAGGAATTCACTGTCTTTTTTTTTTTTTTTTTTTTTGGCTACATAGCAAGTTCAAGGCTAACCTGGCTAAGTGAGAGCCTGTCTCAGACAAAACCAAACAAATTTTGTGATTCCAGAACTCTGGCTCTTGGACCCTGTAGGAAGTAAGTGAGCATCATGAGGAGCAAGGACAGCTCTTGGTGCCTCCCACATCCCAGGTGGACTCAGGTAGATCCCAGGTGTGGGCGCCTTTTAAACTCCCCAATGACTCTGAGGGACAGCTAGTACTGGGAAGCAGCACCCTGAAATCACAGAGCTGATTTACGGCTGGGCCTAAGGCTACATCCGCTTTTCCAGTGAGGGGAGCCCTGTGCTCCTGAAGTCTGTCTGGGTGTGGTCTCTTTGTCCTGCTTCCCAACCCCACGGCACCACGCTGCCTTCCTGGGAACTCTATAGGGTTTTATCGTTAAGGAAAACCTCAGTTCAAGTTTTTCCAACTAGCGAGTCTCCCAAAGGAATGAGACAAGAGACTGTCCTTGTAGGGGAGAAGGGGTGTGGAAAGACACAAGGCGGGAGAAAAGGGGGGGAGGCGATAGAAGGAGGGCTTGTGTTAGGCAGTATCTGCCAGAGAAGACTGCTCGGACATGGGTTCAAGCCCCCAGAAAGTCTTTATTAGCAGGCTGGTGATTACGCTGGGTGTTCGGGACCCCAGTGCAGTCCTGAGCCTTTCTCAGGGTGAGCTTTTAAGCACAAAAGCCACATCCTGGGATGACACACTTCAAGGAGCAAGAATAGTTATCCGGAAGTGGAACTACAGGTGCCTAAAAGATTAGTACATTTAGAGACTTTCCCAGAGCTATAGACTTTGATGGATTAGGTCTTTGTTTCATTTTGGCTGGTGGTGCTGTCCATGTGCTGAGTTTTACAGCATTTCTATCATGGAGCCAGCTGTGCTAAGGTCTGGGGACCTGTTACACCTGGAGTGAAAATACCGAGAACAGTGGCCCGCCACCAAGGGTTCAAGAAAGGCCAATGTCTTTCTCTTCTTCTCAGATGTCTCCAGTACCATGTTGCAGGGAACCCTGGCAGGTGCGTACTCATGGAGGCCACGGAGTGCTACAGAGCCACAGACACAGTCCCCAGGGCTCCCTGACCTATAGTGTATGCACTTGGGCATGTACTATATTCTATATGCTTAGTGTAGGTCCGTCTATTGAGCCTCCACAGCTGTCTGCTTTAAAAGTGAGGGGACTGAGGCTTCAGAGTTCAGGTGACCTGCCCAGGCTCAGGTGACCAGAGCTAGGAGTCAGCTCAGATAGACAGTCTCCAGAGCTGAGCTGGCAGCCAGCTTGCATTGTTAACCTTTCTTCACGACAGCCCCATTTTACAGATGAAGAAGCTGAGGCCACAAAGAACTCTTCATGGCCACAGAGTGGGTGACAGTGGAGGCAGGGCCAAACCCTCCTTTCGTTGGCTTCTCCTCCCACACCATCCTTGCCTCTGCCAGTTTGCACCCAGCCTAGTTTGGTTCCCTCCTCTCTCCCCGCCATCTGTCCCCCCAACATATTCTGGGCTTGCACGTGCAGCACTGACTCACAGGGGAGCTTGAGAGCCCCTCTGGAGTGAGTGGCAGGTTTTATTTCTGTTCAGAGCCATCTTGGATGGGTGCGGGGGAGGGGGGGAGCTGCCAACTCTAGCCAACACACCCACCCCTGCTAAAGCTGTTGAGGGCGTGGGCAGTCCCAGAGGGGCTCCAGGGAGCCCCATGACACCAACTCCCCCAGCACATCTCAGCACTCAAGGGAAAGCTGAGCCTGCCTGCGTCATCTGTCTCCTCTATCGTCTTCGGTTCCCAAGGGAGGGTGCAGGGCCCCATGCCCACTGAAAGCTCCCCTCGGGAGTTTCCTGAGACTAAACTCTTGGTTCCTAAGCTCTTTCTGACTTCTCCACTCTGCGAAAGGAGCCCCTAGAAGTTGTTTGTTCAGGGCTTGGCTGCCAGGCAGTCTGGAGGACACATTTACCAGCCGTGCGTGGCTCCTAAGTGACTTACCTTCTCCCTCGGTGCTACGTTTCCCAGTGTCAGTGACGGAAAGACATCACCTGGGCTCTGCCCAGGAACATGCCCTCCAGCAAGCATCCTGGCAATGCCCATCCTGAGGGAAACTGGAACAGGGACACTCCCTACTACCTACCACCAACTCTGTTTCAGGAGCAAGCTTCCGCTGCACTTCGTATTGTAACAATTGTGATGATCTTAAGGGCGCTGTCGCTCATTTATTTCACCCAGCTCTGGACATCTGCCCTGAGCTATTCCAATGGCAAGGGTGGGCTTCTGCCCTCTGATCATCTGAGCAGATCAGCTGTGTCCTCTGGGGAATGTTTGCCGAGGGACATCCCAGGCCTCGACAGGCTCTTCAGGATCATGGGTACATTATCTCCCATTTAGCCAAACACTGCAAATACCAAGAGGATCCCAGTACAGTTTGGATCTGGAACATCCTGGAAAGACATGGTTGAAGGCTCCATCTCTCACTGGTGGCTGGGAAGTGGTGGACATTTAGGAGCCTTGGTGGAAGAAGTAGGTTTACTGGGGGCATGCTTTTGCTCTGTGCAAGTGTGTGCATGTGCGTGCATATGTGTGTGTGTGTGTGTGTGTGTGTGTGTGTGTGTGTGTGTGTGACAGAGAGAGATAGAGCGACTCATGTAGCTTAAGATGGCCTTGAATTTACCAGGTAGAGAAGATGAACTTGAACTTCTGATTCTCCTGATTTCTTCAACCCTACCCAAGTGTTGGGATTCCAGGCAAGTAGTATTGCACTCTATTTTTGCAATGCTAGGGCTTGAACCTTGTGGTTCCTGCAGGCTAGGCAAACACAGCAGCAAGAAGCTACACCCTAGCCTGAGGGCGTATTTCACTATCAACCCTTGCTTTGCTTCTTAGTTGCCAAGTCTTCCACCATGATGTTCCACCTCACCACAGGCCCACAACAAAGCCAGCTGACTGGGACTCGAAACCTCACAACCCGTAAGCCAATATAAATCATCTCCACCATAGTAGAAGATGGGACACAGTGGCCAGGAAAGATCTCAGTGGACTCCAGGACATCCCCCACCTAAAGTGCCAGACCCCGACGGTTAATTTGGCTTTCTCAGGGACTTTGTCACAACAGTGGAAAGCCAGCCAGCACAGGGTTGGAGAGGAGTTACGGTGGTTCAGAGAGTGTACCCACATTCTTTGGCACCCCTTCTGGTGAGGTGTGGTCTGACCCTCCTCTCAGTGGGTATGGAGGAATTAGTGATTCAATTCAGAGGCACAGAACAAGTTGGAAGGAGATGACAGTGACATCTTAGCTGGGTCGAAGGGGCACTTTCCTAGGCTCCTCACTGCGGAGGTTAACATTGTCAACTTGACAGGATCTCGACTCACTGAAGAGACACGCCTCTGGGCATGCAGATCTCTGAGCGAGTTTGTGTAGTGGGTTAATTGAGGTGAGAAGACAGACTCTAACGTGGGCAGCACCGTTTCAGGGGCCGGAGCCCTGGCTGAATAAAACGAGACCGTGAGCTGAGCACAGTAGTCATCTCCGGATGCTGTTAATCCCACTGGCCGAGAAGAAGACCACTACCACAATTTAAAGCCGAATTTGAAACAAGCTTTAATGAAATACTGGCCAGGTTGATGGACTGTTTGGCCAGGTCCATCTCTGCTTTCCCAGGAAAATGGCCCCCAGTCACAGTTTGCAGCAGCTTAAGTATTTCCCATCAGGAGCAAGCATACATCCTGATGTACCTCTGGCCTACATCCAATCAGGGACAAGTGTACATCCTGACGTAGATCCTGCCTGTGAACTTCCCGCCCACCTGTGATCAAGCACATCCAGTGCAGATGGGTCAAACAAACTTGTTTAAGGGAGTGAAAACCTGTGGCTTGTTATCTCCATACACAACAGCCTCCAGCATTTCAGGAACTTGGGCAAGGGGCTTGAAGACCAGAAACATTTTTGTTTTGTGGATCTCCTAGGCATAGTAATTAAAACTTAAAGTGTAACTTTGGCTCTCAAGATGCTTCCCGACTAGATGCAATGTGACAGCTGTCGTGCTCCCGCGGCTGGGACCTCCCTGTCATGACAGACGGTACCCTTGACCTGAAAGATAAAATACCCTCCTTCCACCTTTAAGTTGCTTTTCTCAGGCATTTCGTCGTAACAATGAGAAAAGTGTCTGATACCCTGGCTCTGAAGGAAAGCCAGCAGGGTGCTGGGGGGACATTGAAGCTGTGCAAACAGAGGTAAGGAGTTGCTTTTCCCCCAGAAGGTAGCAAAGCCTTCCACCAGAAGCTCTACAGGAGCTGGGTGGGGTGGTGGAGCACATCTTTAATCCCAGCACTCAGGAGGCACAAGCAAACAGATCTCTGTGAGTTCGAGGCCAGCCTGGTCTACAAAGTGAGTTCAAAGCTCTTCAGGAATGGAGGCCTTTTCCAAGAGCTGTGTGAGGGCATCACCTTGGAGGCAGCTCCTGTAGCTAAGCCTTTAGATTTGCAGCCCAGGCCAATAAAAAAAAAGTTACATTTATTTATTTGTGTGTGTGTGTGTGTGTGTGTGTGTGTGTGTGTGTGTGTGTGTGTAGGCCTGCATGTGCTGCAACAGAAGTGTGGCAGTCAGAATACAACTTGCAGGATTCCATTCTTTCCTTCCACAATATGGGGACCAGGGAACAAACTCAGGTCATCAGCTTTCCCATCCTTTTGTGTGCTGCCTTAATGAGCTTAGTGATCTTGAGCAAGCCCCTCCCCTTCTAAGGGCTTCTGCTTGAACTTGAGCAGGCTCTGGGCTTGCCAGTGAGAAGGCTGAGCCTGGTGACCTACTGCCCTGGATTGTCTGATGCAAGGAATATAGACTCTGTATTGTTCTGTAAGATGCCCCCAAGGAGAGCAGTCCTATTTGCTATGGATCTAAGGATGCTGATATGATAACTAGGCTTTGGCCGCCTCCTGACTTCCATGAAGACGTGCCACCACAGGTCTATTTGTGAACCACTCTGGTATTCTTCTTCCCTTTACCCTGGCTCCCCCCACAGCATGCCAACAGTTGGCACTTATGTGACATACGTGTACTTGGGATGCTGTAGCCTGACAGTCCTGTCACAGTTTCAAGGGTAAGGCTCTTGCTGCCTGGAGGGCTTGATGGAGGAAGCAGTGGCCATCGAGGAAACACAGCCCACAGAAGCGTGGCTTTCCTAGGAGTGGAGGTGCTGGAGGGCAAAACTGGAGGCTAGGACCTGCAGCACGATTAGAGAACTCGCTCCTGGGCAGCTGCCTGAAGTCTTTGTCTCTTTGCAGAGACCAGGGGCATGGCTCTCAACATCCGATGCCCTTCCTCTATATGCTCTGAGTGGTCCAGCACCTACTCGAGGGCTCCTGTTCTCCAGTGCTCATTCCAGCCTCCATTTCCCTGTCTCTCCCACCTGTAGCTTCTGCACAGACAGAACTGGGCTCTTGCACGGAGAGCCTTCCCCACAGCTCACACTCAGCCTCTATGGGCTCTATGTACATGTAGAAGAACCGCCAGCCGGGAACATTCCTGTCCCCTACTTCCCAAGGAAGATCTTGATCATTTACCGTTTACTCATTGAGGTTTCCTCAGGCTGAACTCCTTCTGTAGACACCCATGCCCCTCTATCCCTCACCCCCACTCCAGGAGAAAGGAGGCAGGTGGGGAGGGTGTCTGTAGAGGGCATGAGGTGGTGTCCTGAAATGGACAGATGGACGTAACATGGAGCTGTCCCCTTTCCTGAATGGCCACAGGAGGGATGAGGTAGCTGCCCCCATGCCTCTTGCGTAGATGCTGAGAGTGTGAACAAGAACAGCTTGTAAGGGGCTCTGACGCAAGGCCTGGTGCAGAGACCTTTTTGTGCCCTTCCGGATCTGGCTTTGAGTCAGAAGACATTCACATGACCCATGTGGTTCTGCCCTTTTAGCCTTCACAGCTCATCCCCTCCCCCATCCCCCACACTCTGCATGGATCCTCAGCCTGGGAAGGAACATGGATTAGCCTGGGGATGGCTGCTGCCTGTCTCAGATCTATGGTCCTCTTCGTTGTACGCTGTTTCTTGGAGTGTCTGCAGCTTCTCACGGTGTGATGTTTGTGACGTTAAAAGGATCTGACTTATTGCACACTGCCCCAGCTGGGTTCTTGTGATGTTCACTTCCAGCAAGTCTGATGTCCAAGTTCAGGGGCAGTCAGCAGCCACCCAGATGCCTCTCTCACCTCTTCACTCTGAAAACTTGACACCTGCTCAGATGAGAGATCAGCCTCCCCCCCCCCCCCCCCGCTGCGGGCAGAACTTGGTTTCTCTCCACCTAACTCAGGTCAGGCTCATGTCACAGACACATGGTCATGTTTCCAGCAATGGGAGAAGTCATTCACCCACACACATGCATCATGCATCCATCTGAGCAGCCTGACCCAGAAGTGTTTTGTCTGGTTTCCAGCATGCAAGCTCTGCCTTGGGGCGGAGTCTTAGTGCATTGCCCAGAACTGAACTCATCTTCCCAACAGGAAGTTCAAGGAAAGCAGGGTTGGTGGCGCCATAACAGCCTCGATCCTGCTAACTGCTTTCGGCCTTCATCTCACCTGGAATCCTCCTTTAACCTGGGGTTTAGAAGCCAGCTGTGGTCCACTCCTGAAAGCTGGGCAGCAACAAGGGGGGCACTTCCCACAAGGACCGTCCTGTCCCAGTAGAACTTTACCATAGTTATCAGTTTTCACAGGTGACAGGTTCCTGGGAGTGTCTAAGAACATCCTGTAGACGTTGGATGTCGGTCTCAGGCCAGAACAGGACCACAGTGATGATGCTGGCTGAATGGGCACCATTCCTGGGTGTATGGCTGAGTGAACTCTTGTGTCCTACTTCTCTCAAAGTGGGAATGACTACTGTCACTACCATGGAGTGTTCTTGTGCAGAGGGACAGGATATATTCAAAGAGGGGCTGGGGAAATAATTCAATCAGTAAAATGCTTGCTATTCAAGCAAGAGGACCTGAATTCAATCCCCGGCAACCACATAAAAGCCAGGCTTGACAGTACACACTTGTAACCCTAGCTCTGGGGAGGCAGATACAAGCAGATCCCTGGGGCTCATTGGCCAGCCAGCCTTGTTGTGGAATATTAATTTAAGATGTGTTACATTCATTTATGCCGTGGAATATTTGTTAAATGATGCAAAGACATGTTACATTTGTTTGATTAAATATAATTAACCTGGGGTCAGGAGACTGAGTCAGCGACTAGCTGACAGGAAGTGGTAGGGAGGAACCATGTGTAGCTAGGGTTCTTAAGTGGGGGCTGAGCTTCAGAAGGATGCCCTGTTTTTGGAGGAGCAAGAGAACAAGGAGAGGGGGACACTAGGGGCCCAGCCACCCAGCCACACAGCCAGCCACGGAGTAAGAGTGAAAGTTTATTTTGCATCAATAAACACAACAGTCTACTCAGACAATCACACCATCATCATGTGGTACAAGCCAAGGAAACAGCATTCCTTTCTTTCATGTGGCACTGGTTTTGAACCCAGGGCAATGTGCATGCTAGGCAATCACTCGACCACTGAGCTATATCCCCAGTCTTGGAACAGTACTTTGCAAAAGTAGAGCTTCTCCCTGGGAACTTGAGTCACCTTATGTGTCAACATGCTTTCAGTCGATATGGGGGAGGGGGTGGAAATCCAAATTCTGTGAAGGAAAGACAGCTTAGGGATGTCAGCCTAACCTATGACTGGGGAGATGATTCCAAAGCCAAAGACCACAAAGGCCCAGACATATTGCTAGGTTCACGTAACGATCTGCTTGTTGAAAGAACAATTTGTTACCCTTAAGTAGGAGACAGACATCTTCCCTTCAACAACCAACCCATTCTGAGAGAAAATACTATAAAGCAACTACTCAGTATGTGAGTCGATTTTTTTTTAAATTCCATTATAAAATTAAAGTGGTCTTCTAGAGCAAAACAGATGGTTTTGAAAAGTTTGGGTGGCTAAGGCCAAGGCTGCATCGTGCTGGGATTGTGGTGAGAGAGAGAGTTGAAAGCACTCTTAGTAATTGCTGTTCCTTCCTGTGGCAGGAGCTTAAAAGGAGAGCATCAGTGGAATTCCGCTGAGTTCCCACGGGGTGCCCGGCTTAAGCAGTTACCGCAGACACTCCTCAAAGCTGCCTCCTCACCTCACCCCTTTCGTTGTCCTGGAAGACGCCTGGCGTGGCCACTGCATCGTAGCTGATACCCTACAGTTTCTGCTTCTCTGCTGCCGCCTCTTCTTGTTCTCCATTCTTCGTTCATGATGGAGGTTTAGCTAGCTGGAGCCAGAAGGGCTTTGTAGTTTACTGATTGTCCTGATTGTTATGGCTTCCATCTAGGAGCAGGCAGGATGTGAGTGACTCTGGGGAGTGTGTCCAGCACATACTTAGAGTACCCTGGCTCGTCCTTCAGAAGTGTTCACTCGTTGGCAGGCTGGTCGCATCATCAGAAACAGCCAAAGGCCCAAAGGACAGGGTACCATCTCCAGACAGGACTCCCCAGGGACCAAACACGACCTTTCCTCCTTCCTCCCTCTGAGTGTTAGAGTAGAAAGTTCCTGGTCAAGAGAATAGACTCCTGGCCTGGGAGGAGCCTAACTTTCCAGTTAGGCTGCTCCAATCACCTTGGCTAAAGGTCCACCCTAGGAAGACGGGCTCACCCTAAGCCATGGGTGGACTTATTAGTTCTTCAATGAGATGCTGGACTGTCTCTTCCCAGAATCTCCTTCCCTGGTGCAGAAGCTTACAGCCATGTTGAGCTTCACAAGTCTGCTCACTTTGGCTCCCCTTTTCTTCTTACATGCTTTCCTTACCACTTTGGTCTTTCCCCCCAACATCTCGGGCTTCCTTACTCTTTCTCCAAAGTTTCCTCTCTGGCATGTGACCACTTGTCTGCCCTGTGTCTAACCCCAAGCTAGGTTCATAGTGCGGCTTTTGAGGTGTTCATAGTTTTCCTGCCCTTGGGTTTCTCTTTTAAATTCTAATGAAGTTGTCCTTGTGATTTCATTTGAGTCCATCCTAAAAGTCTTTCATTAGACTAAGAATCTCAAAAGGAGACCCCAGTTTCCCCTGTACCATGAGTGAGGGCCCTCAATTTTTGATACTGGAGTTTGAGTTGTTTTACTTCAGGGCTGGTGACTGTCATGCTGTTCACGTGCTCTGTGGCTCTTAAGAATCTCTGCGAATGTTTCTTCCACTTCTGTCCCCTACTCTTGCCATGCCAGTGAGTGTGTGTGGTCAACAACTTCTGCCATTCCTCCTGGCTGCCACTGCTCCTGTGTGATCCTGGAGAAGAAAGTTCCAGAGACCAACGAGTCTAGTGCTATAGTCCTGGCCGGTGTTGTGGGAGTATTCACCAGAGAAATGGGTCAAGCCAATAGAAAGTATTAGCCAAGCAGTGACTACACTGAGTGTTTGAGACCTCAGTGCAGCTCCGAGCCTTTCTCAGGGTGAGCTTTCAAGCACAAAAACCACATTGGGGATGACCTGCTTCGGTTAACAAGAACAGTTAACAAGAACATCCAGAAGCAGGACTACAGAAGCTAAGAAGTAAGGTTGGTGCATTTAGACTTTCCCAGAACTATGGACTTTGATGGATTACGTCTTTGTTTTAGTTTAGGCAGGTGGTGTTGTCTATGTGCTGAGTTTTATGGCCTGAATGGTACTTCCATCATGGAGTGAGTTATGCTAAGGTCTGGGGGCCTACTAAGGTCTGGGGCCCTGTTATAGCCAGCTCTAGAATTGCACCCATTGACTTGGCTACATCCTGTCTTTCCTTGAGCCACAAGGCTTTCTCCTGGTCAGCTCAGTCCTGGAAGCTCTCATGGGCCTCAAGGTCCTATCCAACCTTCAGACTGGGTAGTTCCAGGAACTCATTGAACCCCCTCTCTCCTCAGCTCCCATACAGTTCTTGGGGCCGGCAGAGGCTGTTACATTTCATGATGGGATCATGCACTTGTCTCAGCCATGCTTTCTTCTGAAAGCACCTTGAGTGGAGAGTTCTAGAAATTAGCCATTGACCATCTTCATCCACCCAAGAAGCTCAGACTTTCATAAAGTTCATCTGCTTGCAGAAGGTTGTGAAGCCAGATGTGGTGGCACACACTAACAATCCCAGCACTTATGAGGTGGAGGCAGGAGGATCAGGAATTCAAGGTCATCTTTGGCTACATAGTGAATCGGAACCCAGCCAGGGCTACATGGCATCCTTTAAAAAAAAGAAAGAGAGAGAGAGAGAGAGAGAGAGAGAGAGAGAAGGAGAAAAAACCAAGACAGTGTCTAAAAATTATTCAGACCCACTTGGAAATCCATTTTGGCTGGCATTTAAAGAAATGATTACTTTGCTGATTATGTGGGTAATACATGCTCACTGCCAGGAATTAAGAGAACACAAAAAGAGTACATTAAAAGAAATAAAATCTCTTAGGATCTTACCTCTCAGAAATATTATTAGCATTTAATGTGCTACCAGTTTGTGTGTGTGTGTGTGTGTGTGTCTGTGTGTGTGTGTGTGTGTGTGTGTGTACAACCATTTATAAAATTACTTGGAACTTTATCTACAATTTTGCATCTTCTTTTTCTCACTTCACACAAGCAGACATTGCCTCTTGCCAGCATCTCATTGTCAAAAACACCACGTTAATGACTACCTAGTATGTTGTTGTCTGGGTGGGCCAGCAGCATTCATGCAGTCAGACCTGCTGGCAGGTGTCTAGGTGGCTTTCTATTTGCACCATTACAAATGCTGGAATAGAGAGTATTTGTGTCCAGGAAATCTTTATCCGAGTTTACGATCATTTCCTCAGAAGAGATTCTAAGAAAAAACATGATGGTGTCTCAATCTGCCTGTACAGCAGCTGCTAAGAGGTCAGCAGAGGTTGGCTGTGTTGGCAGGATATGAGGCCTCCTAAGGCCTCTGAGGGAGAATCTTCATTCATGAGGAGATGCAAAGGGACCCCTAAGCCTCCCCAGGAGACTCCCCACAATCACCTGGGTCTGTGCCATGCAAAGCAGCTCTCCCTTCCCCTGCCTCCGTTCATAATTAACTTAGAACTAAAGCATGTTTAATGAACCTGGGAAACTCTTCCCACCATCTGCCCATGGTTTTATAGGAGAGAGATGGGAGTTGGTTTTCTCCGAGCTCCCTCTTTTTGATGGCGCTCATTTCCAGGATCTTGGTCCTCCTGAGGATGAAGCAGGATACCCTGTCTTCCTAGGGCTCACCCTTGGAGAGGCAGAGGCAGGTGGTAGATAGGGTCAGAGGTCTTGAAGAATTCCACCTGGAGGTAGGTGAGGTCCAGCAAAGGCAGAACTTCACACACACACACACACACACACACACACACACACACACACACACCCAGGCACATGTGCACAGAGGAGTCTGGGAACACCTGCTGTCATGCTTTACAGGAATCATTCCTACCGTCTGAGAGCCTGGTTTTTATCGGATGGGCAAGTTGCCTGAGCCTCCCAGTTGCGAGGCTCTGGGACCTGTGACTGTTGATAGTGACCCTTGGCAGTGGGCAGGAGCAGTTTTCGTGGGCCAGGACAAAGTGAATGAGAGTGAGCTCCACGTAAGCAGGACCGGACCACTGGCTGCAAAGCTGACCTCATGTAAAGGGCAGAAAGTGCAGCTTCAGGGGCTCTGGGCCTGCATTCCAAAACTGCCAGGCTGGAAACGGCTCTCCTTTAAGATGTAAGAGATTTGCTGGCTGAGGCTTGCCTTCAGCCATCTTCCTTCCATCTCTCCAGACTGCCTGGAAGGCCAAGCAATCATGGGGGACAAATGAGGAATCCGAAGAGATTCCTCCAGGGTGGCATCT
>CABHPP010169239.1:0-26185 GCA_902168425.1 Peromyscus attwateri | reverse complement strand
TGTGTGTGTGTGTGTGTGTGTGTGTGTGTGTGTGTGTGTGTGTGTGGTGTGTGAGTGTGGTGTGTATGGTCTGTGTGTGTGCTGTGTTTGTGTATGTGTGTTGTGTGTGTGTAGTTTGTGTGGTGTGTGTAGTGTGTGTGTGGTCTGTGTATGTGTGATGTGAGTGTGGTGTGTGTAGTATGTGTGGTGTGATGTGTGGTATGTGTTGTGGTGTGTGTGTGGTGTGTGTAATGTGTGTGTATGTGGTGTGTGCGTGTGGTTTGTGTGTATTGTGTATGTGTGTTGTGTTGTGTCGTGTGTGTGTGTGTATTGTGTGTTGTGTTGTGTGTGTGTGCGTGTGTGTGTGTGCGTGTGTGTGTGTGTGTGTGTGTGTGTGTGTGTGTGCGCACACATTTCTGATAGAAGCAGCAGTCTACAGGAGTAGCATCTATTTCACTGTCCTCTGACAGTCCCATGGGGAAGGTAGGTGCAGTCCAGGCTCATGGAGGGTGGGGAATGGCAGTGGAGTTTGAGCCACACACCAGGGTATATTCTGTCTATCAAATTTCCTTCCACTTCCTGAAGTCATCCAGGGAGCATGATGGGCAAACATAGTCTGCACATCATCCGGTCAGAAGAGAGGCCCTTTGCCTGCTCTAATGTGAGTCAGGAGGGTAGAAGAGAAGAAAGCAGGCAGGCTTGGGAGAGCCGTTTCTCTGAGGGACTGGGTGGGGTGGGGTGGGGGAGTGCATTTATGAGGCTCGGGTGCACACATTCTTACTCTGGGAAATGTGATGCCCAGGCTTCCAGATTTATAAAGTGGGAGAGGCCAGACCGTAAATCACTTCTGAGGCCCTGATGGGGGTGTCGGGCTAGAATCCATTCTGGAGTGGGAACAGCTCCACCAATGCACCATAAATTGTGTGGCTGCGGCCACTCCAGTGGCACCGCAAATATCCAAAAGGAAGAGGGAGCAAAGGAGCCAGGCCACAGCCCGTAAAGGGCATGCCCAGGAGACCTGGCTGCAAACAAAGATGCCCCTACAAGATGCCAGTTACAACTCCCTCCGCTGTGGTGCTTGGCTTTGTAAACTTGGCCAAAGGCCCTGATGACAGAGCTGGAAGAGCTTCAAAACCAGAGATACATTTAAGTCCTGTCTCCACCTGGGAGCATCAGTTCAAAGTCACAGAGCGCACCATGGGCTAGTCCGTGGAAGCAGGAGAGGAGACTGCATTTGGAGTTGATGGGTGTGAAGGGAAGCAGGTAGAACAGGATCGGGATGGAGGGGAAAGTGAAACCAAGAGGGTCTGAAGCCCGGGAACAATCCCCTCTTGTCACAGCATGTGTCAGGGTCCAGGCAAGATGGCAGTACTTTTAAGTCCCTTCTCACTCATTGGTTCAGTTGCCCAGGGAGGGGTCTGACCTGGAGGTCAGGTCAGGAAGGATGGATGGATGAGTGGATGGGTAGGTGGGTGAGTGGATAGATGGAAGAATGGATAGATGGGTGGATGGGTAGGTGTATGGACGGGTGATTGAGTGGGTAGATGCATGGCTGGGTGGGTGAGCGGCTAGACAGACAGACAGATAATCTCAGACCAGTCTTGCCCAGAGTGCCAGCCTAGAACCATGGGAGACCCACAACAAAGCAGGAGCTTCAGCCTGCAGCTCAGTGAGTGGAACAGGGCTTGGAGGGGGAGCCATGGCCGGACCTGTCCTGTTTTTCAAGATCATCAGTGATCAGGACCAGGAAAGAACAGCAGTTAGTCTTCTCTCCGCACTGAGGATAATGAGAAGCAGGCAGTGGACAAAAGGCTCAGGCTTCCTTGTAATCCCCATCCCCTCACATGGGTGAGAGATGAAGGACAGTGTCTACTTCTAGTCCTGGCCCTGGCCTTCACTAGCAGGTGGCTTATAATGGGTCCATCCCTCAAGGCTGACAGAGAAAACAACAGAGGCTCCACCACAGATACCCCTCCCTGGGTACCCTGGGAGCCCACAGAGACCATAGAAGCAATGTTAAGAGCCCAACCAAAGGGGTTGGGGATTTAGCTCAGTGGTAGAGCGCTTGTCTAGCAAGTGCAAGGTCCTGTGTTCGGTCCTCAGCTCTGAGGAAAAAAAAAAAAAAAAGAAAAAAAGAGCCCAACCAAGCAGTATCAGTGCAGGTATCTATGTATGACTGCATGCAGATTTTTATGTTTACATAGATATGTGTATATCAGTTTAAAATTCAGTATGAGAGTCAGCCACATGGCTTAGTGTGTGAAGATGCTCACTGCGAAACCTGATGATCTAAGTTCAATTCTCAGGAACCACAGATAGAAGGAACCAACTCCTACATGTTGTCCTGTAACCTGTACTTGTATGTGTCACACACACACACACACACACACACACACACACACACACACACACACCCCTCCCACTCATACACACACACTAAAGAAAGTAAAAATAATTAAAAAAAAAAAACTTACTATGAGCCGGGCAGTGGTGGCACACGCCTTTCATCTTAGCACTCAGGAGGCAGAGGCAGGTGGATCTCTGTGAGTTCAAGGCCAGCCTGGTCTACAGAGTGAGCTCCAGGACAGCCAGAACAACACAGAGAAACCCTGTCTCAAAAAACAAAACAAAACAAACAAACAAATAAATAAATAGACAAACAAATGCCTCACGATGAGAAAGATTCAGTCTGGTCCCTGTGGAATACACCACTCCCCTCATCAGTCCAGGCTGATGTTTCACGAAGACAGAGTCAGCCTGTCTGGTTGTCCTTAGGGCTCCTATCTGCAGAGAGGGGTGCAGGGTCCGCACACAGCCACTAGCGATCCAAAGGCAGCCACAGGCAAGGTATGCACAACACAGGCACAGAGAACAGAGCTCTGAGCTGGGTCCTGCCCAGTCTTAGAGCAGTAAATGGATAGTTGCAGATGTGGGAGTCAGAAAAGAGAGCTCCATTCAGAGCTGTGCCACTTGAGACAAGTTACTGAAGCCGTCTGAGGCTTTGCCTGTTTGTAGAAGAGGATCACAAGAGTGCCTACCTTGTAAGAGTGTTGTAGGGATTAGAAGAGCGTGTGTGTGTGTGTGTGTGTGTGTGTGTGTGTGTGTGTGTGTGTATGATGTGTGGCGTCGCTCCTGGCACAGAACCAGGACTAATAAACAGCAGCTATTATAAGCCGGTATTTTTATTTCATTTTGGTATCAGATCCACTTTTGTGCTTTCCACAGCCTTCTGTGTGATATGTTTAGTGAAGTAAGAGGCGGAGAGCCAAACCGCAAGGTGCAGGAGACACCAGGCACATGGGGATGGTGGAGGAAGGCTGGGAGTGTGATGAGACCTGCCCACATGTCACCAGCCCTGTCCTCGGCCAGACTCTGCCCCTGGAACATCGTGGTCCTCCCTCAGCTCTGGAGCTGCTGTCCCACTGAGGGCTCATGGCATCCCACTGGCTTGGAGAAACAGCCTCCCCAGAAGTGCAGGCCCTTTATGCTGGTAGTCTCCAAAGTGCATGTCCTCCTCAGTGGCCCTTCATAGACACAGTCAAACCAGTCGAAAAGAGAGGGGGTGGCACATGTGCCCGTGTGGCCGTGCGTGTGCCCGTGTGTGTGTGTGTGTGTGTGTGTGTGTGTGTGTGTGTGTGTGTGTAATGGTCTGTACATATTTGTGACATGTGTATGTGTGAGTGCAGGTACACATGCTTGAGCAGGTGGAGACCAGAGACTGGCACTGGGTGTCTTCTTCAATCTCTTTGCACCTTATTGTTTCAAACAGGGTCTCTCCCTGAACCTGGAGCTCATTGATTCTGCTAGACTGGCTGGCCAGTGAGCTTCAGGGATCCATCTGCCTCTGCATCCCTAGCTCTGGGGTTACAGATGCATGCATGTGACTGCCCAGCTGTTACGTGAGCACAGGGGATCTGAACTTAGGTCCTCACGCCATGCTTGGCAGTAAGCATGTAACTGGCTGAGTAATTTCCCTGCTCCCAAGAAAGGAACTTTAATATGCACGGGAATAGGGAAGAGTAGAGCAGGAAGGCTGGGAAGTGGTAGAAACCAAGCAGGCAGGCTGGCTAAGCTGGACCGTGTGAACGTTTTGGAGACGTTCTGATGTGGACGGGCCATGTCCATCACCATCACTCCCTCCCATCTGCACTGGTGGCAGTGGCCTATCCCTAAAGCTCCTTCCCCTTCTCTCCACCAAGGCTGGACCTACGGCCTCTGATCCTCAGCTGTCTTTCTCCCAGATAGTCCCAGGTAACTCGCCCTTGACCAAGGAGAGGGGTGGGGAGGAGAGACAAACCAAGATCTTAGAAGGAGACTGGGTGCAGTTAATTTGGCATAGTCCCTGTCCCCTAGGTGGTCCTAACTGCTTTAAGGATCCTGATATGAGAGGCAGCTGAGCTTCCAGACCCTAAAAACCATGGGGTCTTCCTGAAGCTTACCTCACTCAGGATCCTCAAGCCATGCTTTTCACCCCTGCTTCCCTTTTCGGGGTAGAGAGAGCTTACCCAAGGGGTACTCCTGCAGAAGGGTTTATGCTCATCTAATGTTTACATGCCCTCACCTGACCAGGCCCGCTTGATGCACCCCATTGAGATAAAAGGGGCAGATAAAAACCCATCCTGCCTTTCCTTGGGTACCCTGGTCTGGTGGAAACAGGAGAATACAGAGGGTCACTATGTGATCTTCCTCTGCAGCAAACCCAGCCTCCCATCACTGTGGGTTGGCCTCCTCCTCCAAGGGTCCTCTCCCCAGACTGGTACCCCCAACTCCTCGGCCTCCTTGGGGTGGAGAGGCCACAGAGCCATCTGGATGCAGAGTGTGTGGTATCCATGGGCTGTTTTTAATTCTATAGAATGGGGGCTATAATTTCCCTGCTGTTTCTCCCAGGCAAGGCATCCGGCAGCATACACTGAGGAAGGAGGTCTTCTGAGCAGACAGGCAGTCTGCTTCATGGTGACAGACAGGCCTGCTCACCCCTTCTGCCTCCCAGAGCTACTTGACTTTGCTCTGAATCAGAGGGTCCACCTAGAGGCCTGTCTTCCTTCTTCTATCCTTCTCTGGCTGACTCACAGGTTGACAGCCTGTGGCCTCCCAACCTCCTCTCCATGTCCCTCTCTGCCTAGCCTGGCATCTGTCTTTGTTGTGAGGATTTATCCTCTGAGATGAGCAACTGCCATCTTGGGACATTCAGCTATGCTGGCTTGCAAAAGATCATCCCAGCTGGGCTTGTTGAGTGTTTACAGCCCTGGATGAAGGAGAGGGTTGTGAGACCCTATCTGAGGATCCAACAGCTCCCTACCATCTACTATATGTAGATGGTTTTTTGTTTGTTTGTTTTTGTTTTTTACTCTTTTCTCTTTGGAGGCTCCACCACCAAGCTCCCAAATAAACAGAGACTTATTCTTTCTTATGAATGCCTGGCCTTAGCTTGGCTTGTTTCTAGCCAGCTTTTCTTAAATTAACCTATCTTTTGCCTTTGGGCTTTTGTCTTTCTCTAGTCTATATACCTTTCTTTACTTCTTACTCCACAGCTTGCTGTGTAGCTGGGTGGCTGGCCCCTGATGTCCCCCTCTCCTTCTCTTTTTCTTGTTCCTCCATCTTCTTTTCCCAGATTTCTCCCCCTCTCTATTCTCTCTGCCTGCCAGCCCTGCCTATCCTTTCTCCTTCCTAGCTATTGGCTATTCAGCTCTTTATTAGACCAATCAGGTGTTTAGACAGGCAAAGTAACACAGCTTCACAGAGTTAAACAAATGCAACATAAAAGAATACAACACACCTTTGCATCACTAAACAAATGTTCCACAGCATAAACAAATGTAACACATCAACTAATATTCCACAACAATTGTATGCAACTCTGCCTTAACTGTATGTGACCTTGGGACTGAGCTAAAGTATATAGACCATGGAGGACTGGATGGGGGCATCCATCTGTGTGGTAGGAAAGCCCTCATCTTTTCCAGATGTGGCCTACTGGGGAGGAATACCCACCCACACCCTTGTAACTAACCCCTCACTTAAGCTCTGCAAGGAAGCCCAAAAAACTTATAGGTTGTCCAGAGTGAACTGCGGTGGAATTGTGCCTTGGTTTGTTGTTGGGACCTTAAGAAAAGGGGTAAACATTGCTTATAACTCCCCACTGGGAAGGCATGTTAGCAACAGCCTCCCTTGTCGTATTTTGTCTGACCCTCCTCTGCTCATCCCCTCAGCTCACCAGCCACACTGACTCTACCGTGGCTCCTGATATCTGGAAATGAGCGGGGCTGACTGCTCTGTGGAAGCTGGCTGGCTGAGGAGGTAAATGCAGAGCAGAGCTCCAAGCGCTGTGCTAATGGTGGCACACAATGGCTTTCAGAGTTCACAGAGGGAAATCTGTCAATCACAGTTGGATGTTCCCCAGACCAGGCACCAATAGAGGGTGCGACATTTGAGTAAAATGATTTCTGATGGTGTAGTGACAAAGGTTATTGATGAGATGAAAAGACATGCCCTCCAATGCCTTGCAGGAAGAGTGACTGTAAGACAGAACGCTCCCAGGAGCCCTGCTTTATAATACTTCCCTTACAGACACATCGGGCACCCTAGGGTGTTCTGAGGACACCTTTATTGCCATTGTCCTAGGCACTGAACTTACCCTCTCTACTTCTGGGGTTGAGGGTATAGAGACAGAAGGAACTCCATTGAGTAGTAGGGTGGAGACAGGAGTTGGCCCAGCAGGTGAACTCCAGGAGTGGCTAGTGCAGATGGGGGCACTGGTGTGAAGATGTGTACTGCATCCAGAATAAGTGTGGTTTGTCCTGGCAGGAGCTGGAGGCGAAAGGGCAAGCGGTATCTTTAATGAGGCTGGAGAGATGACTGAGTGCTTAAGAGTGCTTGCTGTTCTTGAAGAACACCAGAGCTCAGTTCCCAGCTCCTATGTCAGGCAGCTCACAACTGCCTGTAACTCCAGCTCTGGGGGGTCTTCAGGCCCCCGGCACATGTATGTACACACACATACACAGACACACATACATACACATAAAAAAACCAAACCCTGTGTTTGTTTTTTGTTGTTGTTTTGTTTTTTGAGACAGGGTTTCTCTGTGTTGCCCTGGCTGTCCTGAAACTCACTCTGTAGACCAGGCTGGCCTTGAACTCACAGAGACACACCTGTCTTTGCCTCCTGAGTGCTGGGATTAAGGGCGTGCGCCACTGCCGCCCCGGCAAGTAAATCTTTTTTTAAAGCACTGTTCTCAGATGGTAGATGGAGTTAAATCGAGAAGGCCTTGAATGCCATGCTCAGGAGGTCACAGCTTCCCACCCTTAGGTGTCTGTCCATCATAGTCTCTGATTCCTCAGGAACAGGGAAGGAAGCAAGCAAGGTGCTGAAGGGGAAACCTTAGACTGTAGAGAGATGCTGCTCTCTCAGTCATACCAGAGAGGGCAGGGCTGCCATCTGACAGTGGCTGCCTCCTTGCTTTACATCCTAGCCACTCTGCTTGCCTCACCCTCCACCCACCTCGCTCAGGAGAAAGGTCACCTTCTGCTCATCTTTTTGTCCCTAAGAAACGTGCCAGGCCAAGATCAAGAAACACTCCTTTTTCGTATGTAAGACAGTCTGGCCTCAAACCCACTCTGTATAAGAGAATGACCCTGTGCTGTGGGATGATCCTCTGCACACTGAAGATTTGTCACTGTGATTGGTTTAATAAACAAGCTGTTTGGCCAATAGCCAGGCAAGGTAAAGTAGAAAAACCAAACTAAGGAGGGGAAAAAGAAGAAAGGGGGGAGGGTTGGAATCACCAGCCAGACACAGAGGAAGCAAGATGAGAATGTTGTACTGAGAACAGATACCAAGCCACATGACTAAACATAGATAAGAATTATGGGTTAATTTAAGTGTAAGAGCTAGTCAGTAAAAAAGCCTGAGCTACCAGCTGAGCATTTATAATTACTATAAGCCTCTGTGTGGTAATTTGGGAAGTGGCTGCTAGGTATTGGTAGTTGCTGGTGGACAGAAACTTCCATTTACAACCCTGAACTTCTGGTCCTCTTGCTTCCATCTCCTGAGTGCTGGGATTACAGATGTGCACATACCATACCCAGTTCATACAGTGTAGTTGGTTGTTTTTTAATCTTTTACTCTTAACTTTTTTTTGGGGGGGGGTCTGTCACCCAGCTCCCAAATAAATCACATGAAGTCTTATTCTTTCTTAGGAATGCCCGGCCTTAGCTTGGCTTGTTTCTAGCCAACTTTTCTTAACTTAAATTATCCCATCTACCTTTTGCCTCCGGGCTTTTATCTTTCTCTAGTCTCTATATATATACCTTTCTTTATTTCTTACTCAGTGACTTGCTGTGCAGTTGGGTGGCTGGCCCCTGGTGTCCTCTCTCCTCTTGCTTTCTCCTCCTATGTATCCTCTCTGCCTGACAGCCCCACCTATCCTTTCTCCTGCTTAGCTATTAGATGTTCAGCTCTTTACTCTTTACTGTGTGTAAGACAGGCAAAGTAGCACAGCTTCACAGAATTAAACAAATGTGACATAAAAGAATGCAGCACATCTTTGCATCAGTAAACAAATGTTCCACAGCATCAACAAATGTAACATATCTTTGATATTCTACAACAACACGATGCTGGGAATCAAACCCAGGGCTTTATGCTTGCCAGGCAAACACTCTACCAACTAAGCTGCATCCCTAGCTCCACAAGAAATACTTCTTGAATGGATGAACACATGAATGAACAAACTTCTTTCTTTTGCCTGGATTTATGTTCACCTTCCTCTTGGCCTGTCAAGGAGTTTCATTTACTTTGCAGCCTGAGTCTTCCTGGCATCCTCTGCAAATGTCAGGCTCTGAGTCCTGGGCACTAATGTTGGATATGTGTCTGTCTTCTAGTCAGGCCATGAAAAAGGATGCAAACAGTGCATGTCTTTGTGACAGTAGGGGTATCATTAAACATGTCCCTGCTGGTGGGAAAAGCTAGCTGTTGCTGCTGCAGCTGCCTCTACTGCTGCTGCTGCTGCTGCTGCTGATGCTATTTAGGGGCTCTCTCACCTATTCATCCTCCTTCTCGACCCTTCACTGGACCAGGCTCAGAGAAGGTTCTTGGGGCTGTGTCTTCAAACCGCCCCTTCATAGGTTCTGCCTGCCTGCCCAGCACGCTATCTCTGCTTAGGGTGGTTTTAGATGGCTCTTAGCTGGCTGATGCCTGGGGACATCCAAAGGCTCCAGAGGGCTTCTGAGTCATCAGCTTGCCCCTGCTCTTCTGACAGCTTCCTACCCAGGTATGGAGCCCACAGGACTGAGGCTAAGAAACCAGGTTAAACAGGAACACTCCTGGGCAGCTGAAGATGGCAGGGATGGATGAGGCTACAGGAAGGGTCAGACATTTGAAATTTTGCCCAGAGGAAGATCTACTGCAATCAAGAAGTTACTCTCCCTATACACAGATGCAGATTAGTCCCCTCCCAAGCTCACCCAGTGAAAACAGGGAGGACAGGCAGGGCTGCTGTGTGGGTGGAACCATAGCAAACACCCTGGACAGAGAGCAAAGCATATAAGAGGTCCTGGGTTTGATTTTCAGCACCTCATAAAACCTGGGATGATGGTGGTGGCTATAACCCCAGCACTCAGGAGCTGGAAGATGAAAGATGGGGATTGGAGGTCCAAATCAGTTTAAGGTGACGATGTCTCAAAACAAAAACAAAGCAAAAAATAAATGCTAATTCAGCCAGGGGACATGCAGGGGTGACCTCTTAGTCCCTTTGGACTGCAGGCTTCTTACCAGCTCACAGACGTTCATTATACTTCAGTGCAGAGTATGGAGACCGGTCTGGAAGGCACCAGGGCAGTACCCTCAAGAAGAGAAAAGCTGAGTCTTAGTTTCCTCACCTGTGACATGGAGACAATCATTGTATCTGCCCCATTAGTGTGAGATGGTTAAGTCAGCCCTGAGAGGAGCATTCTACACACAGTGGGTATCATATACTTGCTGGCCAGTAAAGATAAACGAGGGTCATTGAGATAGCTCAGTGGGTAAAAGTGTGAGCCTGTGACCTGAATTCAATCCTTAGAGAACCTGCAAAAGTGGAGAGAACCAACTTGCTGTGGATGATTGATTGATAAATAAAACACTGATTGGCCAGTAGCCAGGCAGGAAGTATAGGCGGGACTAGCAGAGAGGAGAATTGAGAGAACAGGAAGGCAGAGAGGAGGAGACACCAACCTGCCGTCCAGGGAGCATCATGTAGAGGCAGCAGGTAAAGCCACGGAACATGTGGCGACATATAGATTAACAGAAATGGGCTGAGTATAAGAGTAAGCTAGACAATGATAGACCTGAGCTAATGGCCGAGCAGTTTAAATAATATAAGCGTCTATGTGTTTATTTTATAAGTGGGCTACAGGACTGCCGGGGCTTGGCGGGACCAGGAGAGGAAAACTCCAGCTACACCAACTCCACAAAGTTGTCCTCTGACTTCCATGTGTGTGCTTTGTCCGTTTCACAAAGTTCAAGTTCAGAATGATAGAACGCTGAACAGGCTGGGACACACCTGGCTTTGAGAACAAAGATTCTGGGCTTGGAGAGTCCCTGGTACCCCTAAGCCTTTATATTAAAATTTTGTTATTATTTTGGTTTGTGTGTGTGTGTGTGTGTGTGTGTGTGTGTGTGTGTGTGTGTATGCGCACTACCCAGGTACACATATGTACTTGTAGGTGCTTGTCTAAGCAAGTACATAAAGAGATCCAGAGGCTAGCCTAGGATATTGTTCCTCAGGAGCTATCTGTACAGCTCCTGATAGCTCAGGAGATTGAGACAAAAGCTCTCACTGGGACCTGAGGCTCACTGAGCAGGCTGGATAGTCTGGCCAATGAACCTCAGGGGTGCACCTGTCTCCGCCTCCCAATGCTGGTGTTACAAGTGTGTGTGCAAACACCTAGCTTTCTACGTGGGTTCAAAGTATCAAACTCAAGTCTTCATGATTACACGGTGAACATAGCTATCTCCTCAGCCCCTGGTTTTGGTTTTTGGAGACAGTGATTTATATAGCACAGGCTAGCTTCAAACTTGCTATGTGTCTAAAGATAACCTTGAGCTCCTGATTCTGTCTGCCGCTCCAAGTGCTGAGGCTACAAGCATGGACCACGGCAGCTGGCCGTTTGTTTTTGATAGGGTCTCATTAGATAGTCTAGGCTGGCCTTGACCTTGAAATCCTCCCTCCTCTATTCCCAAGGCCGGGGTTACAGATGTGCAACATCACACTGGTTTACCTCTGAGCCCACAGACCTTGGCTTTTGGCTTCTTTCCAGCCTGAGTCCTGCAAGGCACAGGTGATGATGGTATTTCTGGGTCTGAATCTCACTCGTTCTCCCCAACCCTGGCTCCTTTGCACAGTATTTGACATGCAGCAGATGATCAAGATGCGCTTTTGACCAAGCAACCCTCTCTCCACCAGTAGGAGGGAGAGGCAGCCCCACTCCACAGCTGGCAGTAAGTGGAGTCAAACAGAAACTGTGTAATTACTGGCCTTGGCATGCCGGGCTCTCATGTAGCACCCTCCTGGCTGTGGGCGGCCACTTAAGCTGCTTTCCGCACTCTCTAGCCTAGCCAGAGGGTTCCCCACCTGGAGAGACTGTTATTTTAAATCCGTTCCGAGACTGGCTTGTTGGAGCTGAGGAGGACACTTCTGTAAGTGAACAGCTGGTGGCAACCCCCAAGTCAAAGAAAGCTGTGCTCATTTGTTTCAGGAGTGGGGGAGGTGGTGGAGTGTGCTTCAGTTCAAGAGAAAACACACACCTCGTGCGTGCATGCGTTCAGCAACCCTTTTGGCTGTGTGCCAGACTGTGACCTGCTTTCCTGAGCCAACTGGGAGTTCTTGGTGGGGGGCGGAGAACGACTCTCTTCCTTGTTGGGGAATACTGCCTGTTGCTAGCATAAGAACTATTACTGTATACATCAGAGCAGCCATGAGTACTCGCAAGAGATCCTCAAGATCAGGGCTCCTGGTGCTCCTTGGTAGAGTTAGTGAGTAGAGAGAGTCATCAGAGCCTCACTTGAGGTTTTTTCAGCCAATTCTCCTGCCACTCCCTAATATGTCTTCCGCTGAAGACAATCTTGCCCCAGTACACTTGTGATGTCAGAAGGTGCTAGAATGTATAGAGTGTGAGAGGTTATTGGGGAGACTCGTCGATGTAGCTGTGAGGAAGTCATCATCCATGTTGGGGTGTGACTTGCTGGTGATGTGCCTGCTTTGGGGGTTACCCATGCTCCTGGAGGCAAGCCTAATGAACTTTTTGGTTCACCCGCTAGACTTGAGTAGAATCTTAACTTGGACCTGTCATTGGTGCCCTATCTGGAGGGAGAGGCAATCATTTGTACATGTCTCTCCAGGAACAAGTTCACACAGCACCCCTCAACTGTGGTGGTGAGGGACCCATGATCTGATGACTCAGGGCTTCATAGAGTATTTTATTCTTCCAGTAACTAGCCAGATTGATACTTAGCATATTTTATAGACAGGGAAACTGAGGCTCAAGAGGCCATAAGGACAGCCAGGTTGTACTAGAGCCATGATTTAGAGTATAGCAGAAGCAGAGGCCCCCAAGTGCAGTGGTTTAACCAATGCTGACGGGCACTCTGCTTCATAGGACATCGCAGGACAATAGGAAAGCATGATTTCAGGCAGTCAATCAGGGACGCAGGATCTTGCTCTTCCCGCCTTCCAGGTCCCTTAGAACCGGAGTCATGGATTTTCTGAAGAAAGCCAGGCAGTAAGCACTTGAGGCTACGCAAGGCACATGGTCTCCGTGTTTATTAACTCCTGTCATCCTGATGGCAGCCTTAGCCAATTTGCAAGTGGAGTGGCTAACTTTCAACAAAATTTTATTTACAAGAGCAGGCTAAATTTGACCCAGAGACCAGCCCCCGTTAAGCCGATGGCCCTCCTGTAATCGTGTTTTTGCACACTGCTGTTCCAGGCAAGCGGCTGCATCAGTAGCATTTGGAAATTTGTTAGAAATGCAGCCTTTCGGGGCTGAAGAGATGGTGCAGTGGTTAAGAACGTGTACGGCTCTTGCAGAGGACTCTTTGGTTTCCACATTCATGTCTAGCAGCTCACAACTCCTTGTAACTCCAGTTCCAGGCGATCAGCACCGGCTTCTGGTCTCTATGAGCACCACTGCACTCGTGTGCAAGGACAAACACATCGCATATACCCATAATTAGAAATAAAAACAAATCTTTCTAAAAAAAAAAAAAGAAGTGCAACCTTTGGCCAGTCCGCAGAGCTGCCGAATGAGAAGAGCCAGGTGGGCTCTGAAAACAACAAGCCCTGTTGATGCTTCTTCTTGAGCACACTGAGGGCTAAGAACCATGGCTGAAGTCGTCTGTGTTGGCACACTCCTGTACTCAGCACTTGGGAGCCTGAGACAAGAGGATGTTGTTTCATCTTCAGCACAGTGGCTGTGCCTTAATCTGCCGCTATTTCAGCCAGCAATCGCACAGCTACCAGCAGTCTGGCCGCTGGAGCCACAACCCGGTGGGAATTCTTTTCCCACAGGCACTGGCTCTGCCGCTGCCACTAAAGGTGGCTTTAATTAAATCTCTCTTGTTCTATTTATAAATAAAACTCGAGACTCAAAGGCTGGGGTGAAAACCTGCCAGCTCAGAGAGGTTGAGTAGCACCTAGCTCACCTTCTCTCCTTGATGGTGTCTCCCCAGAAGCCCGTCCTTCAGCTCCACCAAAGCAGAAAAAAATAATGCCACTCAAAACCCCTCCCTACTACTTCTGGTGCATCTATCTCTTACAGATGGCCTCTGATGCTCCATAAGTACTTTCTGTCAACTAGTTTGTAAGTGGACGTCTCTGTCCCACCAGTAACTCCCAAATACCCAGCAGCCACTTCCCAAATAATTGACTCACAGGCTTAATATTATTATAAATGCTTGGCCGGTAGCTCAGGCTTATTAGTAACTAGCTCTTACACTTAAATTAGTCCATAATTCTTATCTATGTTTAGCCACGTGGCTTGGTACCTTTTCTCAGTACAGCATTCTCATCTTGCTTCCTCTGTGTCTGACTGGTGATTCCTACTCTGCCTACTACTTCCTCTTCCCAGAATTCTCCTAATCTGGTCCCCCCCCCACACACACCTATACTTCCTGCCTGGCTACTGGCCAATCAGTGTTTTATTAAACCAATTCGAGTGACAAATCTTTACAGTGTACAAGAGGATTATTCCACAGCACTAGTTGCTTACTCAGCCTCCTGACCCAAGGTTAATTTTATTTAATTAATGCTAATACAAACTCAGGGTTCATAGTGTGATCAAATATCCCCCAACAAGAGGATCAGGAATTCACTGTCTTTTTTTTTTTTTTTTTTTTTGGCTACATAGCAAGTTCAAGGCTAACCTGGCTAAGTGAGAGCCTGTCTCAGACAAAACCAAACAAATTTTGTGATTCCAGAACTCTGGCTCTTGGACCCTGTAGGAAGTAAGTGAGCATCATGAGGAGCAAGGACAGCTCTTGGTGCCTCCCACATCCCAGGTGGACTCAGGTAGATCCCAGGTGTGGGCGCCTTTTAAACTCCCCAATGACTCTGAGGGACAGCTAGTACTGGGAAGCAGCACCCTGAAATCACAGAGCTGATTTACGGCTGGGCCTAAGGCTACATCCGCTTTTCCAGTGAGGGGAGCCCTGTGCTCCTGAAGTCTGTCTGGGTGTGGTCTCTTTGTCCTGCTTCCCAACCCCACGGCACCACGCTGCCTTCCTGGGAACTCTATAGGGTTTTATCGTTAAGGAAAACCTCAGTTCAAGTTTTTCCAACTAGCGAGTCTCCCAAAGGAATGAGACAAGAGACTGTCCTTGTAGGGGAGAAGGGGTGTGGAAAGACACAAGGCGGGAGAAAAGGGGGGGAGGCGATAGAAGGAGGGCTTGTGTTAGGCAGTATCTGCCAGAGAAGACTGCTCGGACATGGGTTCAAGCCCCCAGAAAGTCTTTATTAGCAGGCTGGTGATTACGCTGGGTGTTCGGGACCCCAGTGCAGTCCTGAGCCTTTCTCAGGGTGAGCTTTTAAGCACAAAAGCCACATCCTGGGATGACACACTTCAAGGAGCAAGAATAGTTATCCGGAAGTGGAACTACAGGTGCCTAAAAGATTAGTACATTTAGAGACTTTCCCAGAGCTATAGACTTTGATGGATTAGGTCTTTGTTTCATTTTGGCTGGTGGTGCTGTCCATGTGCTGAGTTTTACAGCATTTCTATC
This sequence comes from Peromyscus attwateri, assembly GCA_902168425.1. Classification (NCBI taxonomy): domain Eukaryota; kingdom Metazoa; phylum Chordata; class Mammalia; order Rodentia; family Cricetidae; genus Peromyscus; species Peromyscus attwateri. Next base: position 10,953 of record CABHPP010169239.1, on the reverse strand, counting down.
ATGGAGCCAGCTGTGCTAAGGTCTGGGGACCTGTTACACCTGGAGTGAAAATACCGAGAACAGTGGCCCGCCACCAAGGATTCAAGAAAGGCCAATGTCTTTCTCTTCTTCTCAGATGTCTCCAGTACCATGTTGCAGGGAACCCTGGCAGGTGCGTACTCATGGAGGCCACGGAGTGCTACAGAGCCACAGACACAGTCCCCAGGGCTCCCTGACCTATAGTGTATGCACTTGGGCATGTACTATATTCTATATGCTTAGTGTAGGTCCGTCTATTGAGCCTCCACAGCTGTCTGCTTTAAAAGTGAGGGGACTGAGGCTTCAGAGTTCAGGTGACCTGCCCAGGCTCAGGTGACCAGAGCTAGGAGTCAGCTCAGATAGACAGTCTCCAGAGCTGAGCTGGCAGCCAGCTTGCATTGTTAACCTTTCTTCACGACAGCCCCATTTTACAGATGAAGAAGCTGAGGCCACAAAGAACTCTTCATGGCCACAGAGTGGGTGACAGTGGAGGCAGGGCCAAACCCTCCTTTCGTTGGCTTCTCCTCCCACACCATCCTTGCCTCTGCCAGTTTGCACCCAGCCTAGTTTGGTTCCCTCCTCTCTCCCCGCCATCTGTCCCCCCAACATATTCTGGGCTTGCACGTGCAGCACTGACTCACAGGGGAGCTTGAGAGCCCCTCTGGAGTGAGTGGCAGGTTTTATTTCTGTTCAGAGCCATCTTGGGTGGGTGCGGGGGAGGGGGGGAGCTGCCAACTCTAGCCAACACACCCACCCCTGCTAAAGCTGTTGAGGGCGTGGGCAGTCCCAGAGGGGCTCCAGGGAGCCCCATGACACCAACTCCCCCAGCACATCTCAGCACTCAAGGGAAAGCTGAGCCTGCCTGCGTCATCTGTCTCCTCTATCGTCTTCGGTTCCCAAGGGAGGGTGCAGGGCCCCATGCCCACTGAAAGCTCCCCTCGGGAGTTTCCTGAGACTAAACTCTTGGTTCCTAAGCTCTTTCTGACTTCTCCACTCTGCGAAAGGAGCCCCTAGAAGTTGTTTGTTCAGGGCTTGGCTGTCAGGCAGTCTGGAGGACACATTTACCAGCCGTGCGTGGCTCCTAAGTGACTTACCTTCTCCCTCGGTGCTACGTTTCCCAGTGTCAGTGACAGAAAGACATCACCTGGGCTCTGCCCAGGAACATGCCCTCCAGCAAGCATCCTGGCAATGCCCATCCTGAGGGAAACTGGAACAGGGACACTCCCTACTACCTACCACCAACTCTGTTTCAGGAGCAAGCTTCCGCTGCACTTCGTATTGTAACAATTGTGATGATCTTAAGGGCGCTGTCGCTCATTTATTCCACCCAGCTCTGGACATCTGCCCTGAGCTATTCCAATGGCAAGGGTGGGCTTCTGCCCTCTGATCATCTGAGCAGATCAGCTGTGTCCTCTGGGGAATGTTTGCCGAGGGACATCCCAGGCCTCGACAGGCTCTTCAGGATCATGGGTACATTATCTCCCATTTAGCCAAACACTGCAAATACCAAGAGGATCCCAGTACAGTTTGGATCTGGAACATCCTGGAAAGACATGGTTGAAGGCTCCATCTCTCACTGGTGGCTGGGAAGTGGTGGACATTTAGGAGCCTTGTTGGAAGAAGTAGGTTTACTGGGGGCATGCTTTTGCTCTGTGCAAGTGTGTGCATGTGCGTGCATATGTGTGTGTGTGTGTGTGTGTGTGTGTGTGTGTGTGTGTGAGACAGAGAGAGATAGAGCGACTCATGTAGCTTAAGATGGCCTTGAATTTACCAGGTAGAGAAGATGAACTTGAACTTCTGATTCTCCTGATTTCTTCAACCCTACCCAAGTGTTGGGATTCCAGGCAAGTAGTATTACACTCTATTTTTGCAATGCTAGGGCTTGAACCTTGTGGTTTCTGCAGGCTAGGCAAACACAGCAGCAAGAAGCTACACCCTAGCCTGAGGGCGTATTTCACTATCAACCCTTGCTTTGCTTCTTAGTTGCCAAGTCTTCCACCATGATGTTCCACCTCACCTCAGGCCCACAACAAAGCCAGCTGACTGGGACTCGAAACCTCACAACCCGTAAGCCAATATAAATCATCTCCACCATAGTAGAAGATGGGACACAGTGGCCAGGAAAGATCTCAGTGGACTCCAGGACATCCCCCACCTAAAGTGCCAGACCCCGACGGTTAATTTGGCTTTCTCAGGGACTTTGTCACAACAGTGGAAAGCCAGCCAGCACAGGGTTGGAGAGGAGTTACGGTGGTTCAGAGAGTGTACCCACATTCTTTGGCACCCCTTCTGGTGAGGTGTGGTCTGACCCTCCTCTCAGTGGGTATGGAGGAATTAGTGATTCGATTCAGAGGCACAGAACAAGTTGGAAGGAGATGACAGTGACATCTTAGTTGGGTCAAAGGGGCACTTTCCTAGGCTCCTCACTGCGGAGGTTAACATTGTCAACTTGACAGGATCTCGACTCACTGAAGAGACACGCCTCTGGGCATGCAGATCTCTGAGAGAGTTTGTGTAGTGGGTTAATTGAGGTGAGAAGACAGACTCTAACGTGGGCAGCACCGTTTCAGGGGCCGGAGCCCTGGCTGAATAAAACGAGACCGTGAGCTGAGCACAGTAGTCATCTCCGGATGCTGTTAATCCCACTGGCCGAGAAGAAGACCACTACCACAATTTAAAGCCGAATTTGAAACAAGCTTTAATGAAATACTGGCCAGGTTGATGGACTGTTTGGCCAGGTCCATCTCTGCTTTCCCAGGAAAATGGCCCCCAGTCACAGTTTGCAGCAGCTTAAGTATTTCCCATCAGGGGCAAGCATACATCCTGATGTACCTCTGGCCTACATCCAATCAGGGACAAGTGTACATCCTGACGTAGATCCTGCCTGTGAACTTCCCGCCCACCTGTGATCAAGCACATCCAGTGCAGATGGGTCAAACAAACTTGTTTAAGGGAGTGAAAACCTGTGGCTTGTTATCTCCATACACAACAGCCTCCAGCATTTCAGGAACTTGGGCAAGGGGCTTGAAGACCAGAAACATTTTTGTTTTGTGGATCTCCTAGGCATAGTAATTAAAACTTAAAGTGTAACTTTGGCTCTCACGATGCTTCCCGACTGGATGCAGTGTGACAGCTGTCGTGCTCCCACGGCTGGGACCTCCCTGTCATGACAGACGGTACCCTTGACCTGAAAGATAAAATACCCTCCTTCCACCTTTAAGTTGCTTTTCTCAGGCATTTCGTCGTAACAATGAGAAAAGTGTCTGATACCCTGGCTCTGAAGGAAAGCCAGCAGGGTGCTGGGGGGACATTGAAGCTGTGCAAACAGAGGTAAGGAGTTGCTTTTCCCCCAGAAGGTAGCAAAGCCTTCCACCAGAAGCTCTACAGGAGCTGGGTGGGGTGGTGGAGCACATCTTTAATCCCAGCACTCAGGAGGCACAAGCAAACGGATCTCTGTGAGTTCGAGGCCAGCCTGGTCTACAAAGTGAGTTCAAAGCTCTTCAGGAATGGAGGCCTTTTCCAAGAGCTGTGTGAGGGCATCACCTTGGAGGCAGCTCCTGTAGCTAAGCCTTTAGATTTGCAGCCCAGGCCAATAAAAAAAAAGTTACATTTATTTATTTGTGTGTGTGTGTGTGTGTGTGTGTGTGTGTGTGTGTGTGTGTGTGTAGGCCTGCATGTGCTGCAACAGAAGTGTGGCAGTCAGAATACAACTTGCAGGATTCCATTCTTTCCTTCCACAATATGGGGACCAGGGAACAAACTCAGGTCATCAGCTTTCCCATCCTTTTGTGTGCTGCCTTAATGAGCTTAGTGATCTTGAGCAAGCCCCTCCCCTTCTAAGGGCTTCTGCTTGAACTTGAGCAGGCTCTGGGCTTGCCAGTGAGAAGGCTGAGCCTGGTGACCTACTGCCCTGGATTGTCTGATGCAAGGAATATAGACTCTGTATTGTTCTGTAAGATGCCCCCAAGGAGAGCAGTCCTATTTGCTATGGATCTAAGGATGCTGATATGATAACTAGGCTTTGGCCGCCTCCTGACTTCCATGAAGACGTGCCACCGCAGGTCTATTTGTGAACCACTCTGGCACTCTTCTTCACCTTTACCCTGGCTCCCCCCACAGCATGCCAACAGTTGGCATTTACGTGACATACGTGTACTTGGGATGCTGTAGCCTGACAGTCCTGTCACAGTTTCAAGGGTAAGGCTTTTGCTGCCTGGAGGGCTTGATGGAGGAAGCAGTGGCCATCGAGGAAACACAGCCCACAGAAGCGTGGCTTTCCTAGGAGTGGAGGTGCTGGAGGGCAAAACTGGAGGCTAGGACCTGCAGCACGATTAGAGAACTCACTCCTGGGCAGCTGCCTGAAGTCTTTGTCTCTTTGCAGAGACCAGGGGCATGGCTCTCAACATCCGATGCCCTTCCTCTATATGCTCTGAGTGGTCCAGCACCTACTCGAGGGCTCCTGTTCTCCAGTGCTCATTCCAGCCTCCATTTCCCTGTCTCTCCCACCTGTAGCTTCTGCACAGACAGAACTGGGCTCTCACACGGAGAGCCTTCCCCACAGCTCACACTCAGCCTCTATGGGCTCTATGTACATGTAGAAGAACCGCCAGCCAGGAACATTCCTGTCCCCTACTTCCCAAGGAAGATCTTGATCATTTACCGTTTACTCATTGAGGTTTCCTCAGGCTGAACTCCTTCTGTAGACACCCATGCCCCTCTATCCCTCACCCCCACTCCAGGAGAAAGGAGGCAGGTGGGGAAGGTGTCTGTAGAGGGCATGAGGTGGTGTCCTGAAATGGACAGATGGACGTAACATGGAGCTGTCCCCTTTCCTGAATGGCCACAGGAGGGATGAGGTAGCTGCCCCCATGCCTCTTGCGTAGATGCTGAGAGTGTGAACAAGAACAGCTTGTAAGGGGCTCTGACGCAAGGCCTGGTGCAGAGACCTTTTTGTGCCCTTCCGGATCTGGCTTTGAGTCAGAAGACATTCACATGACCCATGTGGTTCTGCCCTTTTAGCCTTCACAGCTCATCCCCCCCATCCCCCACACTCTGCATGGATCCTCAGCCTGGGAAGGAACATGGATTAGCCTGGGGATGGCTGCTGCCTGTCTCAGATCTATGGTCCTCTTCGTTGTACGCTGTTTCTTGGAGTGTCTGCAGCTTCTCACGGTGTGATGTTTGTGACGTTAAAAGGATCTGACTTATTGCACACTGCCCCAGCTGGGTTCTTGTGATGTTCACTTCCAGCAAGTCTGATGTCCAAGTTCAGGGGCAGTCAGCAGCCACCCAGATGCCTCTCTCACCTCTTCACTCTGAAAACTTGACACCTGCTCAGATGAGAGATCAGCCTCCCCCCCCCCCCCCCCGCTGCGGGCAGAACTTGGTTTCTCTCCACCTAACTCAGGTCAGGCTCATGTCACAGACACATGGTCATGTTTCCAGCAATGGGAGAAGTCATTCACCCACACACATGCATCATGCATCCATCTGAGCAGCCTGACCCAGAAGTGTTTTGTCTGGTTTCCAGCATGCAAGCTCTGCCTTGGGGCGGAGTCTTAGTGCATTGCCCAGAACTGAACTCATCTTCCCAACAGGAAGTTCAAGGAAAGCAGGGTTGGTGGCGCCATAACAGCCTCGATCCTGCTAACTGCTTTCGGCCTTCATCTCACCTGGAATCCTCCTTTAACCTGGGGTTTAGAAGCCAGCTGTGGTCCACTCCTGAAAGCTGGGCAGCAACAAGGGGGGCACTTCCCACAAGGACCGTCCTGTCCCAGTAGAACTTTACCATAGTTATCAGTTTTCACAGGTGACAGGTTCCTGGGAGTGTCTAAGAACATCCTGTAGACGTTGGATGTCGGTCTCAGGCCAGAACAGGACCACAGTGATGATGCTGGCTGAATGGGCACCATTCCTGGGTGTATGGCTGAGTGAACTCTTGTGTCCTACTTCTCTCAAAGTGGGAATGACTACTGTCACTACCATGGAGTGTTCTTGTGCAGAGGGACAGGATATATTCAAAGAGGGGCTGGGGAAATAATTCAATCAGTAAAATGCTTGCTATTCAAGCAAGAGGACCTGAATTCAATCCCCGGCAACCACATAAAAGCCAGGCTTGACAGTACACACTTGTAACCCTAGCTCTGGGGAGGCAGATACAAGCAGATCCCTGGGGCTCATTGGCCAGCCAGCCTTGTTGTGGAATATTAATTTAAGATGTGTTACATTCATTTATGCCGTGGAATATTTGTTAAATGATGCAAAGACATGTTACATTTGTTTGATTAAATATAATTAACCTGGGGTCAGGAGACTGAGTCAGCGACTAGCTGACAGGAAGTGGTAGGGAGGAACCATGTGTAGCTAGGGTTCTTAAGTGGGGGCTGAGCTTCAGAAGGATGCCCTGTTTTTGGAGGAGCAAGAGAACAAGGAGAGGGGGACACTAGGGGCCCAGCCACCCAGCCACACAGCCAGCCACGGAGTAAGAGTGAAAGTTTATTTTGCATCAATAAACACAACAGTCTACTCAGACAATCACACCATCATCATGTGGTACAAGCCAAGGAAACAGCATTCCTTTCTTTCATGTGGCACTGGTTTTGAACCCAGGGCAATGTGCATGCTAGGCAATCACTCGACCACTGAGCTATATCCCCAGTCTTGGAACAGTACTTTGCAAAAGTAGAGCTTCTCCCTGGGAACTTGAGTCACCTTATGTGTCAACATGCTTTCAGTCGATATGGGGGAGGGGGTGGAAATCCAAATTCTGTGAAGGAAAGACAGCTTAGGGATGTCAGCCTAACCTATGACTGGGGAGATGATTCCAAAGCCAAAGACCACAAAGGCCCAGACATATTGCTAGGTTCACGTAACGATCTGCTTGTTGAAAGAACAATTTGTTACCCTTAAGTAGGAGACAGACATCTTCCCTTCAACAACCAACCCATTCTGAGAGAAAATACTATAAAGCAACTACTCAGTATGTGAGTCGATTTTTTTTTAAATTCCATTATAAAATTAAAGTGGTCTTCTAGAGCAAAACAGATGGTTTTGAAAAGTTTGGGTGGCTAAGGCCAAGGCTGCATCGTGCTGGGATTGTGGTGAGAGAGAGAGTTGAAAGCACTCTTAGTAATTGCTGTTCCTTCCTGTGGCAGGAGCTTAAAAGGAGAGCATCAGTGGAATTCCGCTGAGTTCCCACGGGGTGCCCGGCTTAAGCAGTTACCGCAGACACTCCTCAAAGCTGCCTCCTCACCTCACCCCTTTCGTTGTCCTGGAAGACGCCTGGCGTGGCCACTGCATCGTAGCTGATACCCTACAGTTTCTGCTTCTCTGCTGCCGCCTCTTCTTGTTCTCCATTCTTCGTTCATGATGGAGGTTTAGCTAGCTGGAGCCAGAAGGGCTTTGTAGTTTACTGATTGTCCTGATTGTTATGGCTTCCATCTAGGAGCAGGCAGGATGTGAGTGACTCTGGGGAGTGTGTCCAGCACATACTTAGAGTACCCTGGCTCGTCCTTCAGAAGTGTTCACTCGTTGGCAGGCTGGTCGCATCATCAGAAACAGCCAAAGGCCCAAAGGACAGGGTACCATCTCCAGACAGGACTCCCCAGGGACCAAACACGACCTTTCCTCCTTCCTCCCTCTGAGTGTTAGAGTAGAAAGTTCCTGGTCAAGAGAATAGACTCCTGGCCTGGGAGGAGCCTAACTTTCCAGTTAGGCTGCTCCAATCACCTTGGCTAAAGGTCCACCCTAGGAAGACGGGCTCACCCTAAGCCATGGGTGGACTTATTAGTTCTTCAATGAGATGCTGGACTGTCTCTTCCCAGAATCTCCTTCCCTGGTGCAGAAGCTTACAGCCATGTTGAGCTTCACAAGTCTGCTCACTTTGGCTCCCCTTTTCTTCTTACATGCTTTCCTTACCACTTTGGTCTTTCCCCCCAACATCTCGGGCTTCCTTACTCTTTCTCCAAAGTTTCCTCTCTGGCATGTGACCACTTGTCTGCCCTGTGTCTAACCCCAAGCTAGGTTCATAGTGCGGCTTTTGAGGTGTTCATAGTTTTCCTGCCCTTGGGTTTCTCTTTTAAATTCTAATGAAGTTGTCCTTGTGATTTCATTTGAGTCCATCCTAAAAGTCTTTCATTAGACTAAGAATCTCAAAAGGAGACCCCAGTTTCCCCTGTACCATGAGTGAGGGCCCTCAATTTTTGATACTGGAGTTTGAGTTGTTTTACTTCAGGGCTGGTGACTGTCATGCTGTTCACGTGCTCTGTGGCTCTTAAGAATCTCTGCGAATGTTTCTTCCACTTCTGTCCCCTACTCTTGCCATGCCAGTGAGTGTGTGTGGTCAACAACTTCTGCCATTCCTCCTGGCTGCCACTGCTCCTGTGTGATCCTGGAGAAGAAAGTTCCAGAGACCAACGAGTCTAGTGCTATAGTCCTGGCCGGTGTTGTGGGAGTATTCACCAGAGAAATGGGTCAAGCCAATAGAAAGTATTAGCCAAGCAGTGACTACACTGAGTGTTTGAGACCTCAGTGCAGCTCCGAGCCTTTCTCAGGGTGAGCTTTCAAGCACAAAAACCACATTGGGGATGACCTGCTTCGGTTAACAAGAACAGTTAACAAGAACATCCAGAAGCAGGACTACAGAAGCTAAGAAGTAAGGTTGGTGCATTTAGACTTTCCCAGAACTATGGACTTTGATGGATTACGTCTTTGTTTTAGTTTAGGCAGGTGGTGTTGTCTATGTGCTGAGTTTTATGGCCTGAATGGTACTTCCATCATGGAGTGAGTTATGCTAAGGTCTGGGGGCCTACTAAGGTCTGGGGCCCTGTTATAGCCAGCTCTAGAATTGCACCCATTGACTTGGCTACATCCTGTCTTTCCTTGAGCCACAAGGCTTTCTCCTGGTCAGCTCAGTCCTGGAAGCTCTCATGGGCCTCAAGGTCCTATCCAACCTTCAGACTGGGTAGTTCCAGGAACTCATTGAACCCCCTCTCTCCTCAGCTCCCATACAGTTCTTGGGGCCGGCAGAGGCTGTTACATTTCATGATGGGATCATGCACTTGTCTCAGCCATGCTTTCTTCTGAAAGCACCTTGAGTGGAGAGTTCTAGAAATTAGCCATTGACCATCTTCATCCACCCAAGAAGCTCAGACTTTCATAAAGTTCATCTGCTTGCAGAAGGTTGTGAAGCCAGATGTGGTGGCACACACTAACAATCCCAGCACTTATGAGGTGGAGGCAGGAGGATCAGGAATTCAAGGTCATCTTTGGCTACATAGTGAATCGGAACCCAGCCAGGGCTACATGGCATCCTTTAAAAAAAAGAAAGAGAGAGAGAGAGAGAGAGAGAGAGAGAGAGAAGGAGAAAAAACCAAGACAGTGTCTAAAAATTATTCAGACCCACTTGGAAATCCATTTTGGCTGGCATTTAAAGAAATGATTACTTTGCTGATTATGTGGGTAATACATGCTCACTGCCAGGAATTAAGAGAACACAAAAAGAGTACATTAAAAGAAATAAAATCTCTTAGGATCTTACCTCTCAGAAATATTATTAGCATTTAATGTGCTACCAGTTTGTGTGTGTGTGTGTGTGTGTCTGTGTGTGTGTGTGTGTGTGTGTGTGTGTGTACAACCATTTATAAAATTACTTGGTACTTTATCTACAATTTTGCATCTTCTTTTTCTCACTTCACACAAGCAGACATTGCCTCTTGCCAGCATCTCATTGTCAAAAACACCACGTTAATGACTACCTAGTATGTTGTTGTCTGGGTGGGCCAGCAGCATTCATGCAGTCAGACCTGCTGGCAGGTGTCTAGGTGGCTTTCTATTTGCACCATTACAAATGCTGGAATAGAGAGTATTTGTGTCCAGGAAATCTTTATCCGAGTTTACGATCATTTCCTCAGAAGAGATTCTAAGAAAAAACATGATGGTGTCTCAATCTGCCTGTACAGCAGCTGCTAAGAGGTCAGCAGAGGTTGGCTGTGTTGGCAGGATATGAGGCCTCCTAAGGCCTCTGAGGGAGAATCTTCATTCATGAGGAGATGCAAAGGGACCCCTAAGCCTCCCCAGGAGACTCCCCACAATCACCTGGGTCTGTGCCATGCAAAGCAGCTCTCCCTTCCCCTGCCTCCGTTCATAATTAACTTAGAACTAAAGCATGTTTAATGAACCTGGGAAACTCTTCCCACCATCTGCCCATGGTTTTATAGGAGAGAGATGGGAGTTGGTTTTCTCCGAGCTCCCTCTTTTTGATGGCGCTCATTTCCAGGATCTTGGTCCTCCTGAGGATGAAGCAGGATACCCTGTCTTCCTAGGGCTCACCCTTGGAGAGGCAGAGGCAGGTGGTAGATAGGGTCAGAGGTCTTGAAGAATTCCACCTGGAGGTAGGTGAGGTCCAGCAAAGGCAGAACTTACACACACACACACACACACACACACACACACACACACACACACACACCCAGGCACATGTGCACAGAGGAGTCTGGGAACACCTGCTGTCATGCTTTACAGGAATCATTCCTACCGTCTGAGAGCCTGGTTTTTATCGGATGGGCAAGTTGCCTGAGCCTCCCAGTTGCGAGGCTCTGGGACCTGTGACTGTTGATAGTGACCCTTGGCAGTGGGCAGGAGCAGTTTTCGTGGACCAGGACAAAGTGAATGAGAGTGAGCTCCACGTAAGCAGGACCGGGCCACCTGGCTGCAAAGCTGACCTCATGTAAAGGGCAGAAAGTGCAGCTTCAGGGGCTCTGGGCCTGCATTCCAAAACTGCCAGGCTGGAAACGGCTCTCCTTTAAGATGTGAGAGATTTGCTGGCTGAGGCTTGCCTTGAGCCATCTTCCTTCCATCTCTCCAGACTGCCTGGAAGGCCAAGCAATCTTGGGGGACAAATGAGGAATCCGAAGAGATTCCTCCAGGGTGGCATCT
>CABHPP010169234.1:25415-37295 GCA_902168425.1 Peromyscus attwateri | reverse complement strand
CAGAGTGGTAGACTCCAGCTCAGAAGGGCCTGGATCCCTCACTTTCCTTCTGGAACTTGCTGACAGTGTTTCCACCCCTGGGGTAGATGAGCTGCTTCCCAAGATTTAGGACCCAGAAAAGGTGGGACAACAAGAACTACCTGGGGAGCCATCCCTAAGAGGAAAGAAGAAAGAAAGGGTCCAAGGCAGAAAGACACCTGTTACATCCTAAGGCCAGGCTGGCCAAGACTGGAGTACAAGTGGCTGTGCAGGAGCCTGGGCTCTGCACCTGAATCCCACGTATACCACTTCCTGGTTGTGTCCTTCCAACCCCTGCATCGAACCATAAGCATGGTCCTCACCCAGTGGGCTAAGAAGAGGATAAATCACATGTAGATATGAGATATTAGTGCATGGCCAGTCCTCAGCAAAGGTCCACACTGTCTCTTCCACTGTGGATCTGTACAACAACCCCCGTAATTCCCCATCAGCAGTCCACAGAGGTAACTGCTACTATTGGTTTCTGTCATAGTTTTGGTCAACTTGACAAACTAGAAACACCTGGGAAGAGGGCATCTCAACTGAGGAATTGGCTGTGGGCATGTCAGTGGGGCATTTTCTTGTTTGCTGATTGATGTGGGAGGACCCAGCTTACTGTGGACAATGTCACCCCTGGGCAGATAGACCTGGGCTATATAAAAAAAGGTAGCTGGGCAAGCCAGAGGAAGCAAGCCAGAAAGTAGCATTCCTCTGTGGTCTCTGCTTCAGTTCCTGCCTCCAGGTCCTGCTCCAACTTCCCTCAGTGATGGACAGTGACCTAGAAGCATAAGCCAAATAAACCCTCTCCTTCCCAAACTGCCTTTGGTCATGGTGTTTTCACAGCAGTAGAATGTAAATTGGGACAGTTTCCATGTTCATGGGTTTACACTTTAAGGGTCAGTTTTTTAAAGTGGAAAACGCCACATTTACTTTTAAATTTCCAATGACTTTTCATAAAGTCTGAGCATTACATAAGTCTCTCCAGGGGTTGCACTGAACAGTTCTGCTAGATGAACCTGCTGTTCCCGTGGACCTGTGGCACCTGTGGGACAGGCCACCCCTCAGGACAGCTACTACTCATCTGGCAGATAGCCAAGATGCCCAGTCTGAATTCTGTGTGGTTCAGGAGTCAGTAAGCCCACACTGCATGAGGTCATGACCTGTGTTCCCAGCCCTTGGCTGAACTGTCTCTTCACTCCTATTGTGTAAGAGGCTGAAACTCTGGTTGAACATATTCTCACATTTCCACGATCCCCTGATTTCTAATGTCCATCTGGGAACAGTGGACAGCCCCAACAATAAGACCTAATCTGCATATGAGGGATGCATGCGACTTGCCTGGCATTCATCTCTAAAAAGAGGGGCAGACTTGGAAGATCACTTCAGGCCACTTCTCTGGGACATCCCACAACACTTTAAACTTCATTCATTGTATGAGTTTCCTGTTGCTGCTGTAACAAATACATTGCAAGCTCAGGCATTTAAACAACCAAGCCTAACTACCTTATTGTTTCAGAGACTAGTAATCTGATGGGACCTCACTTCGAGAAATAAAGAGCCCAACAGTGTTGAGCCAGCAGGCTTAGGTTTCCTTTGGCAGTTTCTGGGGTCACCTGCCTCATGACTTATGTCTTCCTGCACCTTTGAAGCCAGTGATGGCTAGCCATCCCAATCTTATGTGGAATCACACAACACTGATGTTTTTGTCTCACTCTTTGCCACCCAAGACTCTTGTCATGAAGGCACTGGGTCCATTGGAGATATTTCTGGGTGCTTATTATTGAAGACTATTGGGGTCCAGCCCCTCAATAACCTTCTCCCAGAGTTCCAGAAGAGATGCTAGCAGTGGCGGATTAATTAATCTGAGGGATACTCGAGTAAGTTTACGTACACGAAATTCTTAGTCCATACACTTTATTCTTCTGAGTCAGTTCTCTCTCTACACGCTGTTCTCATACTTAGCTCCTCCCTGTCTTCTCATTGCTCTACTAAGTTCCTTCCATCTTCGTTCCTCATCTTAGCTCGTCCTTCTAATCCTCTCAAGTCTCTGAGGCTTACAGTTATAGACCCATACAAAGCAGCAATTCTCTGGCCAAAGCAAGGTCACAAGTCTTGAATTCTTACAGGGTCATAAAGGCAGATAAGAGTTTACCTCAGGTAGTGACTGTCAGGCTTTCTTTTACAACCCAAAAGGGGAGTGGTTAAAGGAGGTGGGGTCAACTAAGAGCTAAAATCAGTTAATAGATCAGAAAAAGGGAATTTATGTGCTCAAACTACATTCCTAGAAGTGGTTAGGTAAAATGTTAGGAGTCTACAATGTTAGTATAAATCATGAGTAAAATAAAATAGCCTATTTTTCTTTAGGGTTTTAACTGTATAACTCAGTATAACTCAGCTGTGCTGTTTTCTGGGAGGATGGGGGTATCTAGGCAGCCTGTGTCACAGACTGATGTACCTGCTGTGTAAAAGGCCCTTTTGTTCTAAGGAGGGTTAAAGCTTAATTAGCACAAGAAATAAAGCTATGTATCTAATGTCCACCTGGCCTAAGTGGTGTCTCTGTATGGATATTTACCTTAATTCAGGAGACTAGCAGGTGGTCTGGAATGCTTATTCTGTCTGTCATTTGTCCTTGGATATTTGAGAGGTATCTCAGATAAAATGCTTTTGTCCAGAGCTGGCCCTGGCCTTGGATGTTAACTAAAGGAGATATCTGATTCTAATGCTAAAAAAGAGAGAGAAAAAGCCTGGAAGAAGGAAGCCTTGCCTGTGTGACTGTTATCCAAATACCTTAATTGTATATGGAAAAACTGTGCCCCAAGAATGATCAATAAACTGCAACAGCACATGGGAAATTCATTGCAGAAAATGACTAATATTCAAAAGCCAATATCACCAAGACTCCTTAAGACTTGACTTTATCCTCTGGAAGGCCTTTGGCTTCTTCCGGGTATAGCTTTGTCATAGTCAGCTGAATTCCTACTTCATATTTCTGCGGCTCGTAGCAGCTTATCACCTAAAGGTCAGCTGATGGCAGCTTCTACCGTGTGCCTTGTGTTCCTTTGGCCTTGAGACCTGCATGGTCACAGGACCTAGTTTCAAGGGTAGAGATTTGGGAGCCTCTCTTTTGCACACACACACACTGCCCCCCAACCACTCTGCCCACACAACTCCACAGCGGGTCCACTGGCTGCTTGCACTGTTCAGAAGCACTTGGGCAGCACTTGGTGCTGGCTTCCCAACTCTTTGAGTTTCTTCCCATGAATGTGTATAGGGAAATGTTACACTATACCACCTCTACTCAGCAATCACAAAATAAAACTGAAAAGCAGTAAAGGATAATACTAGAGGTGTGTGTGTGGGGGGGGGGTGTGTATGTAAGAGAGAGAGAGACAGAAGAGAGATTGGAGATTATTAATGTCTGGACTTTGGTAGGGGGTTGATCTAAAAGAACAAGCCTGGCCCCTGTATTTCTCTTGCCTTGCTATGCAATATTTCTTTTACACAAGCTCCTGTTATGATGCTACATCATTCTCCAGTAAAGTAGCCAGGATGCAGGATGCCCTCTCTCATGCCAAGCAGATGTTAATAATGTTTGGACTTCTAGACTTGTTAGTGAAATGAACCTCTTTTTTTTTTCCCCACAAGTTACCAGCCTCAGGTATTTGGTTACAGTAACAGAGCAAAACTAAATGAGCTCATTGTTAGGCAGCTGTTGGAGTCAGACCTCCATCATTCAAATCAATAGTCTGCTACCGCTTCCCAAACTGCCTTCCAATTCTTTGAGGGGACAGTTACCTAGCAGCACCATCTCAGGAAGCTGCTTCTGGCCAGATGACCTATGGACTTTATGAAAGTTCCGTTTTCTAGCTCCAGGGCCCCAGGGATCAGAGTCTTGATTTCTCTGGTCCCTCCTGCACAGAGAAGACTCCTCAGAGGTGCTAAGCAAGACAGCTGCCCACAGCCGCTGCATATGTGGGGAGCAGATCCTTTGTGAGCAGAGAAACGCGTTTGTCTCAGAGACAAATGTGCCATGTCTGCTGTGCTTGCTTTTACAGTCTTCCTGTTGGTGGTAAGATAGTGCGTTAGCTGGGGTCTTTTAAAGGAACAGAACCATTAGAACAAATGAATATATATATATATATATATATATATATATATATATAAAATTAGCATGGCTTACAGGCTGTGGGCCAGCCAGTTCAACAATAGCTGTCTCCCAGCAGAAAGGTTGTTGTTCTGGTAGTTGTTCAGTCCAGGAGGCTGGATGGCTCAGCAGTCCCAATCCTGTGCTGGAGTCCCAGAGGACTCTTAAGGAGCTACTGGTCTCCAGTCTACATTTAATCCCAACGAAGTCAGTTCTACTACCAGTGAAGGAATGTCTCAGCAACAGGACAGATGAGCTTGCCAGCAAGAGTGAGGGCAAGCAGGCAAAAAGCAAAAGCAGCATTCCTCCATGTCCTTTGAAGTGGGCTGCTACCAGATGGCCTGGTCCAGTTTTAGGTTGGATCTTCCCACCTCAAATGATCCAAGCAAGAAAACCCATCACAGGCATGCCCCACTGATTTTAGTTGATTCTAGGTGGAGTCAAGTTGACAAGATCAGCCATCGCAGTGGGAAAAGCTGCTTTGTAACTTTCCGTGCATCCAGCATAGTCCTTAGACTCGAAGAAACTTCTCTGATATGAAGAGTATATGTACTAGGCTTGGCGCCTTATGCAGGCAGCAAGAGCAGGAATGAATCAAGACTAGATTGCTTTAGAGACTTCTGGGGTTGTGCAGCAGATGGGCAGCAGCCCTGGGACAGAAGGAAGTGGACCCCCTCTGCTGATTCTCCATTTGGATCTTGTTTCCTGGAGAAGACAGTTCAGCTCAAGGTAATTTCCTTTCTTTTGTCTTTTTAGATTTATTTATTTTATTTTGTATGTTTGAGTGCTTTGCCTACATGTATGTACATGCACCACATACATGCATGGTGCCTGTGGAGTCCAGAAGAGGGCATTGAAACCAGAGATACAGATGGTTACAAGCCACTCTGTGGTTGCTGGGAACTGAACCTAGGTTCTCTGCAAGAGCAGCAAGAATGTTCTTAATGCTGAGCCTTATCCCCAGTCCTGGCAATTCCCTTTGTGTCTTCGCGAAGTGACTGCCATAGGCAGCTCCTTGTTGACCCTCCTCCCATGAACAGTATTCTGAAACTTTTCCACAGAACGCCGAGATCCCCAGGGCACTGCTTGTCCTTGATGGGGGCCAGCCATGTACCCCAAACAGTGAATAACATCCAACATTTTACTGTATTCCATTTTCTCATTTCCAGCATTGTGAGAAAGTTTAGTTCCAGGCTATTTCTGTGTAGATTTTTTGTGCCCTAGACAGGCAAATTCCACAAGGCTCCATCTGGAGGCCAAGGTTCCCTAGGAACCATCAGGGGAGACCAACCATGACAAAGTGGCCAGGGCAAGATGGAGCTGGTTTGGATAGCAGCTATGAACCCATGCTCCCTATCCCACCCTGAAGGTTTTGTGACCTATTAGGATGTGGTTGAGGTTGGTTCATTAGAGCTGGCCAAATATTCAGGATGCAGTTTCCCAAGATTAGCATGGCTACTGCCTGGAACAGCAGCAGCTCAGCTCCCACGTGTCACAGGGAGACAGACTGAAAAGTTCTGTGGCTGTCGGGGCTTGCCAGCCGGAGGGTCAACTCCTTTCTAGCAATCAGCTGAGCAGCAGAGATGCCTCCTCAGATCTGTCAAATTGTGAAGTAACCTTGACTAAATCTATCTCTCAGAGACATGAGAGCTAGGAGATCTGGGATGCTCAGGACAGGAGGGCCAAGTAATGGGGTACCACAGAGGATAGGCAGAGCTGCAGAAGCAGGGGATGAGTGCAGAGTCGCTCAGTTACCGGACATAGCATGTGACTGTCAACACTGAGACCAAAGCATGAACTTTTTACCATGAAATTGTTTAATTACACGTTGGTTTGAGTTTAGCTGCAGAAGGGAGGGCCTTATTCCTCCTGTTTTGTGCACCAGAGGCTTAGTTGGGACCCAAACACCTTTCACCCTTCAGGCCCCTGATAAGAGACTCATCAGAGCATTTGGAGGTCAGAGGGACATGGGTCAGAGGTCATGAGTTTCCCCAATGAAAAAACTGTCTCCTCAAAGGGCAATTGGGAAAGCAAGACAAAAGACAGAACTGGAAAGAGGTCTTGGTGAGGAAACCTCATGCTTGCTAACAGTTGACAGAGTTGGGGAGAGCAGAGGCCAGAGCTAGCCAGAGTGTGGGGCAGGTTGGTTGAGCACCCAGTCAGTTGGAGTCAGCTGGGAACTGCCCTTGCTTCAGCTAGATGCTTTGAGACTTAGGTGAACCAGAGGAGCTGGGGATGGTTGGGAGGGGCTGGCAGACACTGGAGTGGTCCCCCACTTCCTCCTTCCCCTCTCCTTCTCCCTCCCGACTTCGTGTGTCTGTGTCTGTCTGTGTCTGTTTCTGTCCCGCTGTCTCTCAGTTTCTCTCTCCTTACACAGGTCTTTCCTTGTTGAGCAATAACTTAATCACTCTCTTCTCATTTCCTAAATGATTGGGTACTCTGCTGGGTGAATGTGTTCCAGGCTAGTGTAAACTGAGGACCACCCAGGAAACCATGCAACAGGAGAGAGGGATCAATGATTTATGTACTAAAAGGTTGGGGTGGTGTCTGGGAAGGTAGATTAGAGGAAGCTAGCAAACTAGCAGGACAATCTCAGGAAATGATGTACACTGGATGGTCCCAGCCAAACCTCAGGGAAGCCTGTGGTCTCAGCTGCCATTCAGAAGAGTGTCTCATTGGGCAGGAGCAGCCGGGCATCATACATCGCATGACCAGAGTCTGGCTGGGGTGCTGGAGAGAGTGTGGTATGGCCACCTGGTGCTGCTTCCTCTTACTTAGCAGGAGCCTGAGGATCAGACTCCATCCATGGTGATAACGGCAACCATTGTGTACCAGTTGTTTGTGTGTGTGCTCAACTATGCTTTCTGTAATTGCTTGATTCTCAAAACCAATCCAAATTTGTTTCTATTTCTGATACTTGAGTTGAACTTCAACTGTGTCTGGATAGTGGGAGAGCTAGGATTTCATTGGAATACATAAAATGACAGTCAGCAAAGAACAGAAATTCACTTCACATCCTAGGAACAGAGGTTACACATCAGCTCATCCAAGCTCTGCAAGTGATGGTGAGCAAGGCTCACTGTGATACCTGGCTACTCTCCTGCAAGGGGTAGGCCAGGTTTCCCCAGACGATGAGCCCATCTTTTCAATCTGTCTATCTGCTGTCCCAGCATCAGTCTTCACTTCTAGCTGAGTGATAGAGCCCATGTCACCCCTCAATGTCACTGCACTCAGGTTTCAGGAAGCAATGGGACCGCTGGTGTCACTCTGAGTCTGGGGAGACTCTGCGCAGCATCTTTGGAATTCCGTCCTGCTGACCTGGTTCCAGCATTTCTCATCACACAAGAGCCAGGTGGCTGCCCTTGTTCATCTTCACAAGGCAAATGGCCCACTTGGGTTTATAGATGATCTAACGCACAGATGTTCTCTTTCAGAACATTGACCGTGGAAATTTGATAGACACTTGGAGAATAGAGGTGACTATTAACGTTTGAATCCCTTCTCTGTCTTCCTCTGGTTCTTCCTGCCCAGTAATAGGAACCAGCAAACCTGTGCCAAGTTCAAGTGAGGGTCAATGGCCACATTCTCTCCAATATGGAGTTCTGGTCCAAGTTCTCACCCCAGGAGCTGCAGTGTTTAGCAGAGCTCATGGTTGCTCAGAGTGGAAGGGGCTGGACCTGGGCCTGATGGGGATTCTAAAGGTACTCTTCAATCTGGGGTGCTATCAATGACCGGGACATGGACGTACAAAGAAATTGTTGTCTGACTGAAATTCAGTTTGGTCACTTTGTATTCTACCTGTGGGGTAGGTCTATACACTTTATTTTACAAAACTGCATTTTTATTTTTATTTTTTTATTTTTTATTTTTTTGGCGGAGTTTCTCTGTGTAGCCTTGGCTGTCCTGGAACTCACTCTGTAGACCAGGCTGGCCTCAAACTCAGAGATCCACCTGCCTCTGCTTCCTGAGGGCTAGGATTAAAGGTGTGTGCTACCCCCTCCCAGCTCCACAAATTTGTATTTTTATCAGTAACCTACCTGGCTGGTTACAGAGGCCAACCTGAAGAACAGAGGCCGAGGCTCAGCTTGTCATCTGTCAACCCAGCTCTTAATGTTGACAGCTCGTAGGACTACCAAGGCAGTCTTGGAACTTTTGCTCAATTTCAAATATGCAAGCATTTTCATCCAAAGGAGGCTTCACTGGGCCTTGTGCTTCAGCAGGAGGGAGAGAGTGCACAGGACAGTCCCTGCTGCCCTCCAGGGAACTCAAGGCGAAGCTTGTATAGTCTGAAGTGTTTGCTGTGCCTACCCCTGGAGCAATTAAAGTTAGGCATTCTAAGGGTGGAGGCTGCAAACTTTGAAGGGAGGAGATAGCGGAAGTGCCCCCAACTAGGGACTCATATCCTACAAAATCCTGGTTCTCATTACAGACAAACAACATGACTGGGAAATCAAGTCCTATTCTGACTTAGACAGGAAGAAGGATTCCAGGGACCTTGCCATGGGGTCGATCGCAGAGAACAGTGACAGAGGAAGCCAGAGACTTGTTGGAATCAGTATGTGTCAAAAGACTGCCTGCAATTGCACCTACTGAGTAACTGTGTTAGGAGGCAGGCTGGTCACTGGAGAGTAGTCCAAGAAGCTAATGTTATCGTTATCCCTGTTTTATGGCTGAAGAAACCGGCACACAGTACCTTCCCAGGTACCTGCCCTGGGAACCATAGAAGGATCGCGATTTCACTGGCTGCCTCTTGTGCCAAGCCTGTGGTCTTGGTGTCTGAGGAGGCTCTGCTCTGGGGTTGCTAATAACAGAAACCCTCTCTGAAGATCGTTTCGTGTATAGCACAGGAAGCTTAGACTATTGCATCCCCTTTAGTGCTTCCTGCTTGGCAGAAGGAAATACTGCTTTAGGTTTGGAGAGCAGTAGCATCCTGTTCCTCATGATGCCTTCCATTGCAGAGGCTCCTAACTTTTGATCAGTTATGGAATAAGGGAATACCATGCCCTGTGCAGATGTGTTTTGAGCCTGGCATGGTGATAAAAACTATGAACATTATCCAGCCCTCCTGGGAGCCTGACTTCTTGCTGCTTTATACAGGTCTGAGTTTCTTTGTTTTCCATGGTGGGGGGTGGGGGCTTGGGGCTGGCCCCCCTTGTCTGTCAATTATTTGGAGTTCTGCTCCCCCCTGGCTGGTCCGAGCCGGGATTCTTGGCAGCTTCTCCCTGGGATGGTGTGATCAGGTTGGCAGAGGTGGGCGCTGCATAGAGTACACCAGCTATAAGCCTCACCATCCTGGTAGGCCTGGGGCTGATAAGAGCCCTGCTTCCTGCTGTTCCCCAGAGTGCTCCAGAGGCCCACTGCGCTCCCTAATCCTCTTCTGCATTTGCAGATAGCTGCCACTTAGTGTCTTCTAAGGCCCTGAGGCATGTAATTGCTTTCCTACTGGGAGGCTGACTGACACTAACATTGTTGCACCTCCCCTGGTTCTGTTTGTAGGCTGTCTGTGAAATATGATGAGAAAATAAATCAGAACCAAAGACAAAGAGGTGTATTTGGAGAAAGTAGAAACAGTGACCTACATGCTGCCATCCCCCAAGAAGAAAAACAGCCAGCCCTGGGACAATACATTCCCTTAGAGCTGACCAGGCTTGTGTGTGAATGAAGATGTTAAGGGCTAGTTACTGGGACAGCCAGGCAAAGTGTATCCACTGCCGAGTTACACGGTCCACAATTCCTAAACGTTGTGTTTTAGATACCAGCATTGGTAGGTGGTGTGCAAAGAAGAGCGAAAGGTAGCGCATCCATTCAGAGGTTCTTTGGACCAAATTTGTTCCTGTGATCCTGAAAGCAAAGAAGGCTCTTGTGAGCAGGCCTGCTCTGAGTGGGGGAAATTGTTAGTCCCACAGGTATGAGGAGAGAGACCACTGACCCAAATCATAACCAAATTAATTAAAGCAAGCTTTTTTGTTTCTTCTTGTTTTTTGAGACAGGATTTCTCTGTGTAACAGCCCTGGTTGTCTTGGAACTCACTTTGTAGACCAGGCTGGCCTCGAACTCATAGAGATCTGCCTGCTTCTGTCTCCCAAGTGTTAGGATTAAAGACGTGCACCGCCACCACCACCAGGCTAAAGCAAGCTTTTTTTAATTTGTGTACACATGCTATCTCTCCCTAAAGGTGGACTTCAAGAGATCAGCATTGAACATGGGTAAGATAAGGTTCTTATAGTTTAGGAGTACAGGGTTTCCAAATAGGGGATTTGGCAGGCAAATAGGCAGGGTTGCAGAAGCAGAACATAAGCATAGAAAGTTGGTCATAAAAAACCTCCGGAAACAAAGACATGGCTGCAAGGTGGTCATAACAAGGTAATCATAACAATGTGGTCATAACAAGGTGGTCATAACAACCTTTGAAACTAGGGTATGGTTGCTGTTTCCTGGAACAGGCAGTACAGAACCTTTTGTAGTTAAGATGGGGCATAGCCACCTCCTTGAGAAACGTATTTAATCAAAACAGGAATGTTTATGTTTACTATAAGATGTAACTTATATAGTGTTACATAAAGTTTATAAAGTAAACTATACAATGTTTACTATAAGATGCTTTCCAGCCTAAAATGGAGGTAGTCTGGTTTATCAAAATTAACAGAATGAGGTCCAGAAGAACAAGTTCACCATTATGAAAACAAAAACAGACTGGTTAAGAGAGGTTACCTATGTCTGGAGTGATGGCTCAGTGGTTAAGAGCACTGGCTGCTCTTCCAGAGGGCCACTGCCCAACCTGCAGGCAGTTCCACCAAGATGTCCATCCATCCTCTGCAAGTTTTTGATTGCATCTTGTAACTTTTTCTGTGACTTTGGCGACAGTCCCCATTCTCTGTGAGAACTCTCTGGAGGAATTAGAGACACTCTATCTGGCCATAGTGCCTGAGACACCCTTAGGCCCATTTCATTTAGATGAATGCAGTTCAGTGTTGTGGAGCTAGGGTTTGGCTTTTGGTCATATTTTGCTTCTTAAATGAAAAAATTCTTTCCAGGCCATCTGGCCATAGAGTTAGACCTTGTTTAAATAAATAAATAAATAAATAAATAAATAAATAAATAAATAAATAAATAAAAACCAGGAGCTGGAGAGATGGCTCCTAGTGTTCTTCAGAAGGTCAGAGGACCCAAGTTCAGTTCCCAGCACCTACACTGATTAGCTCACAACTGGGTGCAACTCCAGCTCCAAAGGATCTGAAATCACATACACGTACTGAAGGGGTTGGGTGTGTTTGCATATGCCCGGCGGATACCTCCGCCAAGCCAGGTCTGGGTCAGGGCGTCTCGTAACCACGGCGACCGATGGACCCGGACACATCCGCCTGGCCAATTCCAGGTCAAGATAGCCATTTCCAGGTCAAGGCGTCTCGCGTGACCAGGATCCGTGATGTCACGTAGCCACGCAAGCGCACAGCATGCTACGTCATCTACGTCTACCTGTACACGCCCCGCCTTTATAAAAGCCGCCATAACTCTGATCTAACCTTCTTCTCTGCACACGTGTCTCCCCGTACGGGCACTCACTATCCCTTTCTTAATAAACTCTTATTAGCGGATTCTGTCGTGTTTCGTGACGTTTCCTTGCAGGGTAACAGCACAAATAACTAACATGTACACACACACACACTCTCTCTCAGTCTCTCTCTCTCTCTTTCTCTCTCTCTCTCTCTCTCTCTCTC
>CABHPP010169234.1:6126-25315 GCA_902168425.1 Peromyscus attwateri | reverse complement strand
TTTTTTAAGACAGGGTCTTACTCTGTGGCTCAGGCTGGCCTCAAACTTGCAATAATCAGCCGGGTGGTGGTGGCACACACCCTTAACCCCAACATCTCAGCACTCGGGAGGTAGAGGCAAGTGGATCTCTGTGAGTTTGAGGCCAGTCTGGTCTACAGAGCAAGTTCTAGAACAGTCAGGACTACATACAGAGAAACTGTGTCTCAAAAACAAACAAACAAAAAACAAACAAACGAACAAACAACACCTTGCAATGACTTCCTGCCTCTGCTTCCTAAGTGCTGAGATAACAACCATGCACCGCCACGCTCAGCTGGAATTAACAGCTGCTGGTCCTGGTAGCCTTTCTTAATTTGGGGCTTGCTTTCCAAACCTGAATCTACTAAAAGCTGAGCTTTAAGGAATCCTAGTAGAGAATGTTACCTTGCCAGAAGTGTTTGGCTAAGGGTCTTTTGCACCTGTATAGAAGATGTTAAACAGCCAAAAGCAGTGTTGATGTATACCAGACCGCTTTCCCACAGGAAGAAGTTCTGCACCAATGTCTGCTGGTGTCCTTGTCACAGTGGCTGTTATTTCACACTGGCGACATCTTTTCCTGCACGGGTCCTGGTTCAGCATTACTCCTCAGCTGTGGGCCACCCTACTCTGGGTATTAATTAGGAGTCTCAGGTACCTCAGCTCATACAGGTGGCTTCTCAAGGCTGTTGCACCTCCACTATAGGAAAGTCATGCTGAGGGATGTCTTTCTGTACACTGTGAATATATGTTGTTTCCATTGGTTAATAAGTAAGCTGCTTTGGCCTATGACAAGGCAGCTTAGAGGCAGACGGGAAATCCAAGGAGAGAGACAGGAAAGAGAAAGGCAGAGTCTGGAGAGAAGCCAGCCTGCCGCCCAAGGAACAACGTGCCAGCAGACCTAGTAAAGCCATGGAACACGTGTCGAAACATTAATAGAAATTGGTTAATTTAACCCAGCACTCGGGAGGCAGAGCCAGGTGGATCTCTGTGAGTTTGAAGCCAGCCTGGTCTAAAGAGTGAGATCCAGGACAGGCACCAAAAACTACACAGAGAATACCTGTCTCGGAGGGAAAAAAAAAAGATATAAGAGCTAGCAAGAGGCCTGCCATAGGCCATACAGTTTGTAAATAATATTAAGCCTCTGAATGATTATTTTATAAGTGACTGAGGAACCTCGGGGCTGGGCCGGACCAGAGGAACTCAGGCCAGAGAATCTTACGGCTACAAAGTCATCGTGTCTTGGCTACTGCAGAGGCCAACAAGAAGCACCTCAGGTTCAAGGGCTGTGACCATGCAAGAGTCTCAGCATGAAAGCTCCCTGCAAGAGCTTGGTTGCTGCCCCATACTCAGCATATGGCCGGCAGACACCTGGTTTTGGTCATACTCCAGAAAATATATTTATCTGGTGACCCCACAGTCTGAGCCTCACTTGGTTGAGCACTGCGGGTAGTTGTTCAGATGTCATTTTTAAGAGATATTTTTATTCTTTTTAATTATATGTGTACAGGCGTTTGTATGGGGGTATGTGCATGTGAGTACAGGTGCCCACAGAGTTCAGAAAAGGATGTCAAGTCTCCTGGAGCTGGATTTCCACACAGGCAGCTGCGGGCTGCTCCACATGGGTGCTAGCAACTGAACTAGGCTCCTCTGCAAGAGCGGTCTCGACGCTTAACCACTGAGTCATCTCTCCGGCCCAAGGCTGTCTCTTCTAATTGAGTGCTTTTTACTTCCTCAAACTTTTTTTCAAAGTTAAGAAAGGCAGCACACCTGTAAGCCCAGCATTGGAGAGCTGGAAGCAGGAGGAAGGATCAGAAGGGTTTAATGCCAGGCTCGGCTGCGTGGTGAGCTCAGTCTCGGTTATGGAAGATTTTGTATTAAAACAAAAAACAAAACAAAAAACAAAAAACAAAAAAAAAAAAAACCAAAATTTTTAAGTCTTTGTGAGATGCCAACTAATTTGCTCATCATTCTCAGAGCATGAGGCTCATTTTTATTTTTGGCTCATGTCAAATGTAACATATTAACTCATCATTGCAGTTACAATTTTAGATGTATTATGCTTTGCAATGGGAAAGTGTGAAATTTCTAAATAGAAGAAATCACAGAAGTTACTCTCCCCCAATATGCAGAGCCATTGCCTCTTTTGAGGCATAAATCTATATTTTTATGGATTTAAAAGCAAAATAAAATGTATTTGCTGACCTTTGTCCATTAAGACTGATGACAAAGTCCATTAGTCAGCAAACAAAACAAAAACAAATAGCGACAACAACAATAAAAAACTCTTCCAGAATAAGAACACAATATCAGTTTATTGAGGTTCAATTCAACCAGTATTTGCTGATCGTTGATTTCACCCATGTATGATCCTATTTTTCTTTTTTTGTTTCTCTTCTGTTTCTCCTTTACCTCTGACCTAAACAAGTTGCTGTGTAACCACTGCAGGCCCCAAATTTGTGGCAATCCTCCTGTCTCAGCCTTCTGAGTGCTAGGACTACAGTGTACTCTCTGGTGAGGCACAGTTCTAGGCATCATAAATTCCAAGATGACTAGAAGTCCATCCTTAGGAAGCCGCTTCTCCCTGGGACAGGAAGCTGGACATGACTTCCAGCACAATGTGGAAAGAGCAGGACTGGTAACAGGGGTTCCTAGCCTTTAGGTGCCTCAAAACCTGGTATCCATTCTCTTTGGGCTACTAGACACTACCCAAGGACAAAGACCACATCTTCACTGTTCTTTTATCTTTATCAAAACACAGGGCTCAGCTTCAGTTTATATAGGAAGGAAAGGGAGGGGGAAAAGGAGGGTGGGAGAAAGGAAGGATAGAAGATGTTACAGAGTGAATTCTGTCCCTCGGATTCTTATGTTAGAATCTTAACCCCTAGTGTCTCAGAATGTGACCATATTTAGAAACATTTAAGTAGTAAAGTTAAAATTAGGTCAGTAGGGTGGGCCCAAATCCCATCCCACCGGTGCCTTTGTCGGAGGAAATTAGGACGCAGACACACACAGAGGGACAACCATGTAAGGACAAAGCAAGAAAAGCCACCCATCCTCACCTTGATCTTGGATTTCTGGCCCCCAGGACTGTGAGAGACAGGTGTGTCCATGTAGCCCCGCCTAGAGCCTCTGTAATGGCAAATCCCAGAAAATTAAAGCAAGACACTGGAGAAGGAAGAGGGGACAATTATTTTGCCAGGACTAGAGAAGGAATGAGAATGGATTTTGTGGCAGAGCTGGTATTTGAGATGAGCCAGGCCAGTCTGCCAAGGGGGTGCAGTAGGGAGTGGCCTCATATAGGGAACTCTGCTTATATGAAAAGCAGATCCATCCTGACTGGACGAGGAGGACTCCTGGGTGACAAAGAAGGACTGGTCATGGGGATTTGGCTGGGAAAGACCTGGTGCAGACCAAGCAGGCAGAACGTGGTTAGAGCCAGGCACATAGGTTAAGGAGAAAGAGAAAATAGGAGGTGCATCAGGACTCATCACAGAGAGCCAGACAGATGTCTGAACTGGAGACCAGCCTTGCGAATGAACGGGTGAGGATTTTTTTTTTTCTTTTACTTTTTGAAACAAGGTCTCATTTTAAAGCCTGGACTGGCTACAAAACAATCCTCCTGCCTCAGTCCCTGAGTACTGGCATTATAGGTGTTTGCCAGTGTTCTTGGCTGCAGGTGAGGATTGTGTATCACTCTGGGCAGAGTTCAGGAATGGCTGGCCCTGGCAGGAGCATCAATCTGTAGAACACCAAGTCTTGGAATCACCAAGGGTTAGAATCCCCAAGCTGGAAGCATACCACCATAAGGAATGATAGTGCCATGAGAGACTTGAATTGTGACAGAAGACACTGGGCTTAGGTAACTGGAGGAGTCTGGTGGGGGTTAGCATCTTCTGACCCAGGTCTCAGTCCATATGGTGTCACAGTTTCACCCAGATTGCCCATCTTGCCTCTGTCATAAATTACAGAGACATTCAAGCCCTAGTGTTATTGGGGGTTTTTGCTCTTTTCTTGGGGGGGGGGGCCACCACCAGCTCCCAAGTAAATTCACACACGAAGGCTTATTCTTACTTATGAATGTCCAGCCTTAGCTTGGCTTAGTTTCTAGCCAGCTTTCCTTAACTTATTCTGACTGCCTTTTGCCTCTGGGCTTTTCCAGTTCTCTTACTTCTGTAAATCTTACTCTTACTCCATAGCTTGCTGTGTAGCTGTGTGGCTGGCCCCTGGAGTCTTCTCCTTCTCTGGCTGCTACATCTTAGATCTCTCCTCCCAGATTTCTCCTTCTATATATACTCTCTGCCTGCCAGCCCCGCCTACCCTTTCTCCTGCCTTGCTATTGGCTGTTCAGTTCTTTATTAGACCATCAGGTGTTTCAGACAGACACAGTAACACAGCTTCACAGAGTTAAACAAATGCAATATAAACAAAAGTAACACACCTTAAAATATTCTACTACACCCCAGTACAGCACAGCCCTCCCACACTGAGCAGAAGCATGGCCTCAGGCTCCCCAAGAGAGAGCTGGCTCTGCTATCATACAACAAAAAATGCAGGACTCCCATGGCTCACCGAGTAAAGGTCCACTTCTTGTTCACCTTACATCACCATCGCAGGCTGAACACTGCTCTGTGATGCCATTGCCTCTTGGGTTCAGTTCTCTAGCAGAGCCCTTAAACACTCACCATGGCGGTGGGAAGGGAGAGCATATCAAAGCTGCTCTGAACTAAAGCCCCACCCACAGGGCCCAGGAACGGCAGACCCCCAGCGAAAGGATTCTACTGAAAATGACGGAGGAGCCTGACTCTTGGCCTGGGAGCTCTATCTTCTGTGGAGGAGCAGGGCCTTCCAGGGGAGTTGGGGGCAGGGAGAAGCCTGAAAATTCCTTGTGGCTACTAACCACGGCTGACTTCCTCTGAGGCCACTAACCAAGGCTGACCTCCTCCGTGAGTTAGTTGGAAGCAAGCATTATAGGATGGGATGAGAGGGTGTTTGTCTCTGTGGTCTCCCCCAAATGCATGTCCTAGTCTGTCCCCAAGAAAAACAGGAAAGCCCCAATTGAAGCACATTTTAAAAACAGATTCCCAGGACCCTTCAAAACTGTAGAGATCACCTCCCCCCGCAACAAAGGAAGTCTGAGAAATGGTCATAGACCATAGGAGGCAATGTGATAGGGACCCTGAAGGGACCCAGAACTGTGAGAAGTCAAGGGAGTGAGGGATGCCTAATGCTGTGTGGAGTCTTTCAGTAGTGACATACCCAAGCTGTCGCTGTCTTTGAAAATGTGGCCTGATCTTGTAAAATATTAACATAGAAGGCAGTGGGGGTGGGAGAGTTCCAGAAGCCGTGTACTCTCTTTGCTGCTTTTCAAAAAGTTTTTAAAAGTAAGAATTTTATTTAGATCAAGCAGAAAAAAAAAAGACCATAGCATTTCCATTCACAGAAGGATCCCATGGACTCAGAGCTCCTTGTAGGCTGGCAAATGCCCTGCTCCTGAGGCTGCCACATCCCCTCCCCTGAGGGACATGTGTGTGACTGGAGCTAGGGGTGGCACTACCTTGCCCCTTTGGACCAGAGCCCTGTGCTTCCTCTAGGCTGCCTCAAGGACCTCCTTGACTAGGATTCGGACTTTTCCTTTGCTCATCTTGAGCAGACAGCACTCACTCTCAGTCCAGTCAGGTGCTCGGGTCATCCCAGAAGATAAAGTCTCTTCTTGGGAATTGTGTTCCTGCCAAGTCTACACTGGAAAGAGGCAACATCTGGAATGCGATATGAAAGGCCCTGCAGCTTGATAGAAGTGAGGGGTGAGAGTGAACTGAGTATATCTAAGACCAGGCCCTGTCTTTAGGGCTGAGATTTGAGTCAGGACTCTTGGTAGACACAGTGGAAGGCTTCACCAAGCGAGGCTGCATGGTGACTGAGCTGGGCAGGCTGCCTTCTTTTAGGAGGGTGACTTAGATAGTGTTTAGGGGGTCGGGAACCAGAATCTGAAAGATTCAGTGGCATTCCTGTTACCACGAGCTCCCTGGAATAAAGTAAGAACTGCCAAGGTGTATGGCCGACGGGAGTGACCACTCTCAGCCCCAGATGCAGTTTGGAGCTCCCTGAAGAGCCCCGGGGCGAGTGTTCAGTAGTTTCTTTCCTCTCCTTGGATTGTTCCTTGAGCTCTTTGGCTGCCCTCGTTCCCTCCTTCAGCCTACACCTTTGAGTGGCTTTCTGGCCACTTCTGCCTTCAAAGAATTGGCAACGAGGTTCAGTGCCGCATGGTGCAATGTGATGCTTGCAGCAGCTGACCCAGTGTGGCCAGTGGTTTGGAGACTGTGTCCTGTCATGTCATCAGATCCTGTCACTCGCCTGTCCTTCAGGGTTGCCCGGGCTGGGATCTGGGGTTCATAGGAAAGCTACTGAGTTGGTTTCATTCCTCCAAAGATGTAGAGATCTGGTGAAAGATAAGCAGTGCCTGGGTAACCAGTGACTAATGCCGGAGAACATCCTCCCTCCATCCTCCCGGTACCCTAAACACAGCATCTTCAAGTTATGCCCACGAGCTGTCATCCAGCAGCCTCCTCTGTGGGGAGACACTGCTTTTTCCATGGGTGACTGACTGCTGGATAGCAACCCATGGCTGATCCAGCACCTCACTCCCAAACTAAGGCTGTTATAGCGTTTGTGGGATCCTTTGGCAGTAAAGAATGTGACTGAGCACAACGGTCAGGCACAGAGTGGGCTGCGAGGGTGACAAGAAGACAGATTGGCACTCTGCTGTTAAATTTCAAATATCTCATTTTTTTTCCTCCTGCGGTTTGATTTTGCTTTGTTTCTGAAAACATTAGCATATGAAATTCAATTTGGTGTTCCTCCTTGTTAGATGAGAAGTTAATGAATTTCATTGCTATTTGATCTGGCCACAGGCTATTTCATTAGCTAAATACAACTTCCATTAGTTTTAGTGGCCTGGTGATTATAGCAGATGCAGGCTGGAGTAGGCAGTTAAAATGCTGTCCCCACCCATTCACTTCAGTTTCTGTTTCTCGAGGGAGGCTGCATGGCCCTGCCAGGTTCATAAAGACAGTCTCACCCTGACTGGACTGTGTCAGGCTGTTCTAGGGTGAGCAAGGGTGTTTCTTTGTGGGAGGCTGTGCCTCCAGGAAAAGGTCTCCTGAGATTTCTGGGACCTGAGCCGTCAGACAAGAGCCATCATAGGTCTGGGGAATCCGACAGGATGCAATGAGTGGATGAATCGGTTCCCCGGCCGTTCGTTTGCGTAAAGGCAAGATTTTTCAGATCCATTACACAACTACATTTAGAGTGCAAGCCATTCTTTGCTCCTATTGGTAGCTTTAAGACAAATGGAAGAAATAATTGTTTTAACAGGCATATGAATGATATGCTGAAGCCTAGTTTGAGCTACTGCTTTATAGTTTTAAAACATTTAAAATGAAGGCAGTGAGCTGGTTCAGTGGGAAAGGTGCCTGCTACAAAGTCTGACATCTTTGATCTCTGGAACTCACACGAGGGAAGTGAACTGACTCCTGAAAGTTGTCCTCTGCCCTCCACACATGCACTGTGACATGTGGACACACACACACACACACACACACACACACACTCACAAATTTTAAAAAAATTTGGAATGACAGCTATTACCAATGTGGATTGTTCTCACTAAATATAATGTGGAACAAAGTAATTCAGGCCCAGAAAATACCTATGATGTTATTTGTTTTCCATAATAATTTCCCAACTAAACCTCGGACACAACTACACTGCATGGTGGAAGGTGAGACAGGGTAGAGAGGGACCAGAAGGGAGCCAGACCTGGCATGCTGCATCAGGCTCTGGATCTGATCACTTTGAGTGGAGTTGTGATGAATTGTGTCCTTTTTTTTTTTTTTTTTTTTTTTTTTTTTAGGTAATTTGTATCTTCAGCACAAAATTTAGGTGAACAAATGCAGGGGAAATAACTCATGCACACACATATAAATACACAAATACAAACAGCATATTTAAATACAGACACACACACAAACAGCATATTTGTGTAAATTATTTCATTTAACAAGATGAATGCTGACAATCCTCACAGGTCAGACCCTAGAGTGTGAGGTCAGACCCTGGAGGTGCCTTGGATCTTACAGAGCTACTACCCATGGCCACCTGTGTCCTGAGACACATCCAGAAATGCCCTATCCCTTGTACCTAGTGCCCTGTGCCACCACTGTGTATCAGCAAAATCCAGGAAGACGGAGGGAGACAGACATCTCTTCATGCTGAGGCTGGTAACGGAGAAGTGAAAGTCATGAGTGTCCGCACCCCCAGATCAGGACACTGAAATTTCAAGCTGAACTTGTGGTTGTCATGCTCTGCTCTCTCTCAATGCACGGGGACACTGTCTTTTGTTGATTTGGTTTGGTTTGGTTTGGTTTTTTGAAACAGGGTTTCTCTGTGTAGCCCTGGCTTTCCAGGAACTCGCTTTGTAGACCAGGCTGGCCTCAAACTCAGAGATCCGCCTGCCTTGCCTCCCTAGCGCTGGGATTAAAGGTGTGTGCCACCACCGCCCAGCTTTGACATTATCTTAACCAGGGGTGTTCACAGGAGAGATGGGTCAGATGAGTCAGGAAGACAGCTAGTCTTGGAGACTGTCCCCATCTTGGGGAGGTGTGAGGAAACCTGCTCTCTTTAAGGCTAAATCTAGGTGTCTTGGAAAGCCCATTACAGCAAACAAGTGTCCGTCAGTGATGGCCTCCCTGACCACCATGTGGGGGTGACCCACTTCCACCAACATATATTAGTTACTTTGCTCATTGCTGCAAAAAATACCCAAGAAAAACAACTTAAGGGAGGGCTTTTTTGGCTTAGAACCTGACAGTACAATCCGTGGTGGAGAAGGCATGGGCCACAAAGCTGGCTAATCCTGCAGGTAACATCAATCCCATATTCATATGCTGACAGGGCATGAGGCGTCTGGTACTCTGCAGCCTGGAAGCAGAAAGAAGTGAACGCTAGTGCTCAGAACACCTTCTCCCTTCCCCTGTCCTGTTCAGTCTGAAACCCCAGCCCTGGGGTGATTCAGAGCCAGTCACTCCTCCTCAGTTCAAGGTTTCTGGAAAAACCTTCACAGCCAGAGGTGCCTTGCCATTGTGACTTTAAGTCCAGTCAGGTTGTCAGTGAAGATGAAGTATCACCCAGGAACAGTCACGTTAGGTTGTTACTGCTCACTTTCCATCAGTCAGAGCTCAACTGCTCTGAGGCCTGAGGACAAGCGAGGTAGAGCGCATACATGCCTTTTTTTTTTTTTTTTTCCCTTGAGGCTGGGACCTCCCTCTCCCTCCCCACATGGGACAGGGCTTTGACTCACACTTCTGCAGGATTCAACTTCAACTCAGAAGTGTGGCCACACAAGGGTACCAGTCATCCTGGGTTGGACCCCTAGTGCCAACCCCAGCACATGACTCCAGACAGCCACTGACACCTCTGAACCAACAGACAGCGTTGCTAGGTGCGTAAACACCTCTATGGAAAAGAAGGGGTGGACTCAGGAGGCTGAGTCAAGATAAGAAGTTTGAGTCAGCCAGGGCTGGCAGGTAAGACTGTTTCAAAACAAAAAAAGCAAGTAAACAAACAACTTGCAGAAATAAGAGACAAGGAAGGAAAAAAAATGTAGAAGGAACATGGAGAAGGTAGAAGTTGTATCCAGGAGCTGGAGAAACGGCTCAGTGATTAAGAGCACAGGCTGCTCTTCCAGATGGCTCCCAACTATCTGTCACTTTCCTTGCAGGGAACCTGATGCCCTTCTTTTGACCTTCTCAGACACCGGGCACATACATACATGTAAGCAAAACAAAACGCTCATACACATAACAGAAATAAACAAATAAATAAATGTTTAAAAAGAAAGTTTGTATCTATGCAACAGGAGCAGGCGACTCCTTTGGAAACCTCCAGAGAATAAATAAGAACATTTAAAAATTAAATTTGATAGCAGAAGCACAAATTCAAAAGAATGTTTTTGATGGTTGATTGTTACCAGAACAGAAGTATTGGGAGCCATCCATAAACCCAAGCCTAATGGTCTTAGTGAGTGGGAAGGGCCAGGCTGCTCACATCGAAGGCCCCAGCACAGGCAGCTCCCAGATGAGCTGCAGGTAAGGGAGCACCCGAGTCACTACAGGAAACTGTGGCAGCTAATGAGGAACCACAAACGCACTGGCTTAAACATGTTGATTTATATCACTGTGGCATTGCCTGGCCTCACCTACGCTGAACCAAACCTTCTGTCTGAAGGATTGCATTCCTCCTTGGCTCTCCCGAGTCTCTCTCCCTAAGCAGCCGGAATTCAGGTCCTTGGGACTGTAGGACTTCGGGGTTGTAGGGCCTCATTTCCTTGATGACTGTCCATTGTGTGTGGACACCACAGCTTTGCCCAGATCATCCCAAGTTCTTTTCCTGGGGTTTTCAAAGACAGAGGAATCTGGGATTGATGTCAAATTCAGGATTAACTAGTTTTGTGACCCTAGGCAAACCAGGATCGATTGCCGCTCTTAGATTTCACTTCATTTGTGCTAGACCTTGCTGTCAGGATTTGGTCCAGAGTCTAGCTGACTCAGAACTGTCAACATAAAACAGACATCACTAGAAAAAGCCCCACCCCACCCCTCAGCAACAAGTAGCTCAGTTCATGCTTTGCTACAGCTCTTAAAAAGTTAACACAAATCCCACGTGATATGAAGTTGCATTTAGTGGTTTTCTAACCATGCACCTTGGGGGTGGCGGGATGCGGGGGAGGTCAGAGGACTCATAGAGCTTGACTCCACATGTGGGAGTCCTAACTCAGGAAGACTGCAGCACAGCTTCATGTCTATCCTCTCCAAGTATCGGGGAGTCTGGTGCTGTCTCCCGGGTACCTTGGAGCTGATGGTTTGGCTCCATGCCACCTCCTGGAAAATGCATTACTAGATGAAATGGAGTGTTTCAAGAAACTCCCTCCCTGCCTGGAGATACCAATTAGGGGTGGTTGGTGTCCAAGGAAGTGCTGAGTCTCCAGGACAACAGCCCGCTATAAGTGGCAAGCTGAAAGAGGTACCAAAAGTGCATGAGAAACTAAATGATAAAGGGACAGAGAGGAATCCTAACACGAGGTGTTTCTGTGGGCGTGAGCAGGTCAGGTGCACATGGAGCAACCAAGACAGTGAGTGCATTGTCAGAAAGTGACCTGGACACTCAACTGTTGAGTGTCTGCTGGGGAGAGGCCAGATGGGAATGTTCCAGCACCTCCAGTGCCGAGCCTAACCAGGATGTGCCCACCCATCCCCCAGTGCAGGACCGACCCTCAGTGTCCTGTGACAGCTTAACTAAGGGAGGTCAAACGGAGAAGAGCAGGCTCTTCAAGGTGGCTCTGTCTTCAGAGGCTGTTTTCATAATTAACCGAAAGTAATTACCAGATTGCAGAGTCATATTACAAGAACAGAAAGACGCTTTTCTCCACAGAAAGCCTGCCTGGTCTTCTGCACAAGTGGCCTTGTCAGGTAAGTGGCTTTCCTCCCTAATGTCAGCTCCCCCAGGATGCTAGAACCCACCATGGAAGTTCCCACTTATAGGTACAATTCCAGAACATCTTCAGGTGTGTCTGTATTCTCTGTGTGCACTATGTATGGATGTGTGTGTTAGTGTATGTAGTGTGTGAGTGCATGGTACATGTAGGAGTGTATGTGGTGTGGATGTGTACTCTGGGCATGGCTGTCAGTGTGTGGTGTGTGACTGTATCATCTGTGTCTCTGCATGCTGTGTGTATGGTATGTAAGCACAAGAATATGTAAATACATGTGTGCTGTATGAATATGTGTGTGCTATGAGTGTGTATGTTCCCTGGGCATGGTACATGTGTGGTCTGTACTGTCACTCTCCAGAGTACAGGAGGAATCAGCATTCTGCATTTTGCACACTCTTACTATCTTCAAAGTGTCGTAAGTCACCCAGGCCCAGGTCCTGCCTGGAGAAGGTCCCAAGGGTCCTGTGCCTCAAAGGCAAGGTGCTCCCTCATCTTGTCCTGAGACAAGAGTGGGAAGCTGAGGGAATAATCCTAAGAATTCCACTTCTCCCTCTGCCTCTGCCCATAGTGGGGAGGAGCCTGGGAAGGTAGGCAGCTGGGCTGGGTGTCTTCTCTAATGCCTTGTCTGGGGCATAAATGGCACATCCTATGCCTGGGAGAGTCCACTCTGTCTGAACCTCCACATGCTCCCCCAGCTGCTCAGCCGACTGGCAGCCCAAGACACAGTGCCCTCCCAGCCCACTCCCCCTGTGTTCCTTTGTCGGTACCTCTACCTCCTGGCCTTGGGCCTCTACTTGTGGCCCCAGAGCCTCTTGAGCTCTCCCAGCATTTGCACAACGGGAAGACCAGAGGGGTCAGCCTCCAGCAGGGCTTCTGCCCATTCTTTCCCGTGCTGCTGTGCTGGAGAGGCTTGCTCACCAGGGAACCCTGCCTGATGAAACACAAGCGTTTCTCCCAGTGCTTGCCTATCTGAACCTCAGGACCACAGCATACCTTGCTCTCATCTCTGACCAGTGCTAATGGGATCTGCATCAAGCCGCCCCCAACACACACACACACACACACACACACACACACACACACACACACACACACACACACACACACACACACACACACACACACACACACACACACACACACACACACACACACACACACACACACACACACACACACACACACACACACACACACACTCTCACACACACACACACACACACACACACACCCCACTTGCCCTTGTGTCTCTCGGGTTTCTGACTCTGTTTTGGTTCCCTTAAACCCCCGCTCCCCATCTGAGCCCATCTCATTTTCATCAAACAGGGTCAAGAGATCTCCTCATAGTCACTGTGATGAGGGCTAAGGCTCTCCCACACTGACTTAGCAGATCAGGAATCTGCTCTGGGTATGGCCATCATGCCTGGCCCAAAACTTGGGCCTGAGCCCTGTCCTCTGTCTCTCCGGCCCTCTTAATCTCCTCTCCCAATCCTGAGAGCTCCAGATGCTGTCTGATAGGCTTCAACAGAGCTGGGAGAGCGGAGACGGTACAGGCACCATTCAGCTTTGCACCAAGTGGTGATCTGGGGTCGATTGCCTCCTAGGCCTCCTCTGTGCTCTAAGGTCCGACTTCCCTTGGACCCAACCTCCCACAGGCCTGGCTTCCCATCTTGTCCTCCTACCACAAAAATAAAATTCCTCAGTTTAAGACAACCTGAAAGTCAAACCCAAACCCCAGAGCCTCAGTGTTTGTCTGTGTAAAGCAATTTTGGCTGCTCTGATTTCCCTGTCTCTGATTGTCCACACAACTGGAATATCCGTTGTTTCCCTGGAGGAAAGACAGCTGCTTCCCCCAGAGGCACACCACTGCGGCTTCGATTAAAGTTTCTCCCCACTGGCCCAGAAGCAGGAATTCCATCAGCAGCCGAAGATACTGCATTGAGTCATGTGAAATCTTCATTTTGCTTGTCAAAGATGGTGAAATAACAACAATATCCCAACACAACAAATATGCAGATACCTAGGTAATGAATTAATCCGAGTTATTTGGGGGAAATAATTCCTATGACTAAACAAAGAGAATTTTACCAATAAAGCAAACTATTCTTTACCATTGTCAGTATAAGCCATAAGGATAGGAAGTCGTTTAATTACCAAAAAGGCTGGCATGTTACAGGTGTCTGATTATATTTCACTCCAGGCATTGCAGTTCGAGGGAAATCTCTGAGCTGAGGAGTCAGACTAAAGTAGAGGCCTGCTGTGGATGTCCACCCTAGCTGAGCTCCACGGTGTAGAGTGAGAAGGCAGGTAGGGACATGGAATCTGCAAGGGTCAGGGAGCTCCACCCGGCTGCAGCATCTGCCAGTCCCACCCAGCAACACTCCGGGTACTTTCCATATATCCCCTACATCAGCAAATTCAACCAATCATAGACGGGGAACACTCCCCAAACCACTGCATCCGTGCTGAGCATATACAGACCTTGTCCTTGTCATCACTCTCTCAATAATGCAGTAGAACATCTGCTCAGACAGTATTGTCCTAGGTATCGCTAGTCAAGCAGAGATGGTTCAAAATATGGTGAAGGATGTGCATCAGTTATAAGCAAACATTGTGCCATTTTATCTAAGAGACTTGAACAGTCACAGATCTTGGTTTCCACAGGCAGTATAAGGGAGAGATGTCCTGGAACCACTTCCCACAGATACAGAGAGAGGAATGGCTCTTCTGAGGAAAGGGGCAAGGATGGCTGAGCAAGGCCTTGTCCTTTATATGTATGTTAAGTGTAGTGAAAGCATCGATCTCCCCATGCTGTGTTTCTGAGACTCTCACGTGTGTTTCCCGTCCACCCTTGCTCATTGTCTCTGGCATCACTCAAAGGGTCCAGCCTTGGATTCAACTAGAAATCATTCGTTTCCTGACTGGCCTTGCTCTCAGGATAGCATGGAGCTTCTGTGCCTCAGTAGGTGGTTGGTCACAGAGGCTGAAGAAGCAGTGGCTGTGACCTCTTAAGCTAACGTGCTTCTTTCCTTTCTGAACTTAGTCACCGTCTTTACTCACAGCCTATTTATTTAAGTGATGAGTACTTGGAGTGTTCACAGCCAGGTTCCAAGCCAAGTCCCAGAAATTTGCAAGTTTAAAGGAAGCTGTCGTGTTTTTGAAGCACCCACTTGCAGGGCCCGAGACAAGGGTAGTGTCGGGAAAGAACTTGGAGTGTCCTTAAGAGACTTCATTCTAGATGCAATAGAAGACTACAGGCAATGCCAGTGACCTTGGAGTTTTGGTGCTAGTGTTGTGCATGATTAGTGCAGGAAGAGGCTGTGGAAAGAGCCTTCCTTGGAGGCTATGGGGTAGGACTGAAGACTTTGGGGACATACTTCTTAGAACCCTCCTGCCAGGGTATGTTAAAGCAAAGCAAGACCAAGAATGTATCTGAGGACTCTGGCTGGACGGCCGAGCAGAAGGAAAGGAAGCACAAGAGTAGATGTGTCCACAGGAAAGGAAGTACAGGAGTAGATGTGTCCGCAGGAAAGGAAGTACAGGAGTAGATGTGTCCGCAGGAAAGGAAGTACAGGAGTAGATGTGTCCGCAGGAGTCACTGAGTGCCCTTGAGATGACCTTGGAGCCTGTCTCTGCAGAATGTTTTCTGTGCCGCCTCCTACAGCCTCACCCACAAGGGTCTACCGATTGCTCTGGGACTGGTTTGCGTCTCGTGCCTGGCTCTGCACCTCTGCCGGGGTCCTCCGAAGAGAAGTCTTATGGGCCTGTCCCTGTAGACATTGCCTCAGATGCCCTTAATTCCCAGACCTTTAGCTGCTGCTTAACTCTGCTCTGTCCTTCCCTGTGTCCTACTTTGGCTTCCAGGGCCCTACCCAGGGGCTCTGCTTGTCCAGATTAACAGGCAGATGAATAGACAGCAAAGAAGAGAAGAAAATCGTTTTTGACATGTTGGGCTCCAAGAGTGTGTGGGGCATCTGTACAGATACTTCCACTGGGCAGATGGGAGAGCGTGCGGGGGAGGGCAGAAAAAAAGCCTATAGCATAGAGTGACATTCCTCAGAACAGTGTAAATAGGAAAGGAAAAATGCTGAGAATTGACCTCTGAGCATGCCGGGGAGATGAATGAAGCCTGAGGAGTAAGGCCCAGGAGGTTAGGGAGGGGAAGGAAAAACAAGGAAGAAGGCAAGAAGACACTTCCAGGACACCTGGATAAGAAATGAGCATCTCTGCACGAAATGGCTACGGAATTAATTTTACACAGATAGCAAAGCATCACAATACTTAAGAACCGTCCTGTGTAGTAGTTACAAGCAGTATCAACAATCAATAAAGTTCCATTACTACACGGAAGAACTTTGTCCTTTAACAGTAGAGGTGGGCTTAACTTGGTGCTAAAATTCATTGCAGCATCCACGGGGAGCTCAAAGCCAAATGTATCGAGTAGGTGGAACGGAGAGTAACAGCTTCTGAGGGATGACCTGGTCAAACAGGAGCTGCGGTGGATGATCTTTGGGGCTGACTGATGGAGAGTCCTGGTGGAAGAGGCCTTCGGGTCCTGAGCACTGGCAGAGCGTGAAGCTGGGGATGAGCAGCATAGTGATGGAGAGAGCGTTGTGATTCGGAATCGTGTTTAAATAATAGACCTGGGCGGGGGTTGGGCCATTATTTGAGTTCCCATGCTCAAACAGGAGTGTTGCATTTTCTCAAAACGCTGAAGCTAGGTAACTGGGATCAAGCTGTACCTGATTAGAAGATGGGGAAAGAATTCTTCCCACCTCTGTGGACCTCTAGTGACCTCGGGCTCTCCTTGGCATGGCCGTGTCACTCCAAACTCCTTCTTGTCTTTGTCACTTTCTCCTCTTCCACCATGACCCTCTCTCCTTTCATCTTTCTTCATGACACTAGTGATGACATCCAGGGCCATTTGGATGACCCTAGACAATCTACTACTTCAAGATCCTGAACTCAGCCACCTTCATAAAATCCGATCCCCAGTAAGGAATTATTATTGGGAATAAGAACTAGGACCTGGGTGTCTTTGGGGCCATGACTCAGCCTACTTCCAGCAAGGACATAATCAGCTGCATTTGGGTTGGATTTCTCTCCCTAGAAGTGGAGGCCAGAATGGGTTGAGAAGACCCAGAGTAGAGCCAGCATCACCACCAGCATGGTAGGTAGTGACGTCAGCACTGAGACCAAATCTCCTGCGCGGTGCCCTCTGTGACTTCACCCGACCCTAGACTGCTGCAGCTATCAGGCGGTTTGTTTTCTTTCTTTACTGTCAGTTTGGAAATCAGCTGGAGGGCATCAGGGAAGCATTGCTCTCCAGTCTGCTCATTGTGTAATATGTCAGGAACTATGTGGGGGCAAACTAGTCAGTGACAGGAACAATTGGAGGGAATAACGATCTTTGTTCTTGAGATTCGCAGAACTGAAAATAATCCTGTGACTAGATGAATAGGATCAGATGTGTATCGGATGGGTCCCTTGCTATGAGAAGGCTCTCATCAATCTGGGAAATCCCATCAACTACCTGTATAAGCCCCTCCACCCCCAAATCAGCGTCCTGGGAAGACGTCTCAAGAGTCCTCCATAATCCAGTCTAGCTGGATTTTGAATAAAATCACCTGCCTTCCTCAACACCTTGCCTCTCCCTTTTCTTAAAACTTTTATTTGTGTGTGTGTGTGTGTGTGTGTGTGTGTGTGTGTGTGCGTGCGCGCGCGCGCGCGCACGCACATGTGGGTACCTGCAGAGGCTAGAAGAGGGTGTTTGATCTCTTAAAACTGGAGGTACAGGCTGTGAGCTGCCAGATGTGAGTGCTAGAAATCGAACTCAGATCCTCGGGAAGAGCAGTAACTGCCATCTCTCTAGCCCCTTAACACCTTGTATCCTGACTGATTCGTCTGTCCTATGCAAGCAGCCAGACTTGGATTAGTAAAAGTAAGAACTAGCTGACTCTGGATGGGGCAAGGATGCCAGTGGGGCTGGGTAGTCCTTGGTGTCTCTTAGGGTTCCAGGGACAGAAGCCCAAGCACACGGGTTGAAAAGAGCAGGAAATTGCAGTTGGTTTAATAATCTGAAGGATACTGAGCTTGCATGTGTCTGCTAGAATTATGGGAAAAGGAAACAGAAACGGTTTCTTAATTCTGAACTACTTTAGAAGAATAGGCCTTTTTTTGATTCACACTCAGTCAGAGAGTGAAGAAGTAGAAGATATGAACTGGTAGAAGACATGAACTAAGAATGGTTTGAGGGCTTTGATGTAGTTGAAAAGGCAGAGCATTTGCCTACCATACAAAAATAGCTCCGAGGCACTCTCTCTTTCTCCTTCTCTCTCTTTCTCCTTCTCTCTCTCTCTCTCTCTCTCTTTCTCTCTCTCTCTCTCTCTCTCTCTCTCTCTCTCTCACACACACACACACACACACACGTTGAAAATCGGAGCCGCAAAAAAAAAAAGTGAGTAATGTGTTTACAAATAGGCTCTGAAACGGGTGATCTGGATCCCAGCAGTTATATGCAAGGTAGGAGGCAGGATGGCCATTGTTAAGCCTGCCTTTCTATGTCCATGTGACCTGGACTCACCAAGTCTTCCCTGTGTCTCTGCCCAGCCAATGTTACAGGCCAGACTTCTCCCTCAACACACATTAAGGGCTGCAAACTTAGCAGGTGTGACCTGCAGCCACCAAGCACCAGGGTCACTGCTGGTTAAAGCCCAGAGCAGAAAGTGTTTAACTCAAGCTCTCAGAGCTGT
Source organism: Peromyscus attwateri (assembly GCA_902168425.1). NCBI lineage: Eukaryota > Metazoa > Chordata > Mammalia > Rodentia > Cricetidae > Peromyscus > Peromyscus attwateri. The sequence goes on along the minus strand of CABHPP010169234.1, from coordinate 7,000 downwards.
AAGTCTCTGGCTTCTAAATCCTGGGATTTAGGCCCTAGCTCTCAGGGCTTGGAGCTGTAGGTCAGGCCTGCCAGTGCAGCCCTTTGGCCTCAGATATTCAAGAGCTGGGGACTTCCAGCACCGAAGAGCTTCTCCTTTCCTGCTCATGATTTCCATCTGGGTAGAACAGAAGGACCCCAGCCAGCTGACTGGTGACAGCAGAGGCTGAGACACTGAGTCAGCTGTCACCAGGCAATGCCGCATACACAGCGTGGGAGTCTGCCTGGAGAATTCCCAGCTGATGGGTGACAGTTACCAGATGGCCGTAGTGGGTCGGGGGCCCCAAGAAGCCCACCCCTCACCCCAGTGAGGGCTAGAAAGAAGTAACACGGCTCCAATCTTTGACCAGAAAAGGGTCTCTCTCCACTATCAGCTGTGTGATTAAAAGTGAACCACTGGAGGGGTGGTGGTGGCTGGAGAGATGGTTCAGTGTTAAGAATTGTCTATAATTCAAGAGGACCTGGGTTTGATTCCCAGCCTCCACATGGCTACTCACAAATGTCTTAAACTCCAATCCCAGGGGATTCAACACTCTCTTCTGACCTCCAGGAGCACTGCATGTGCATGGTGCACAGACATACATGTAGCAAAACACCCATACATGTAAATATCTTAAATGAAAAAAAAAAAGAATTATAGAGGCTAGAAAGAGATAGCTCAACAGTTAAGGGCACATGCTGCTCTTCCAGAAGATCTAAGTTTGGTTTCTAACACTCACGTCAGCTGTAACTCCGGCTTCTGGAAGATCTGACATCTTCTTCTGACTTCTTTGATCACCTGTACTCAACATGTGCTTGCACACACACACACACACACACACACACACACACACACA
>CABHPP010169233.1:25203-37067 GCA_902168425.1 Peromyscus attwateri | reverse complement strand
CAGAGTGGTAGACTCCAGCTCAGAAGGGCCTGGATCCCTCACTTTCCATCTGGAACTTGCTGACAGTGTTTCCACCCCTGGGGTAGATGAGCTGCTTCCCAAGATTTAGGACCCAGAAAGGTGGGACAACAAGAACTACCTGGGGAGCCATCCCTAAGAGGAAAGAAGAAAGAAAGGGTCCAAGGCAGAAAGACACCTGTTACATCCTAAGGCCAGGCTGGCCAAGACTGGAGTACAAGTGGCTGTGCAGGAGCCTGGGCTCTGCACCTGAATCCCACGTATACCACTTCCTGGTTGTGTCCTTCCAACCCCTGCATCGAACCATAAGCATGGTCCTCACCCAGTGGGCTAAGAAGAGGATAAATCACATGTAGATATGAGATATTAGTGCATGGCCAGTCCTCAGCAAAGGTCCACACTGTCTCTTCCACTGTGGATCTGTACAACAACCCCCGTAATTCCCCATCAGCAGTCCACAGAGGTAACTGCTACTATTGGTTTCTGTCATAGTTTTGGTCAACTTGACAAACTAGAAACACCTGGGAAGAGGGCATCTCAACTGAGGAATTGGCTGTGGGCATGTCAGTGGGGCATTTTCTTGTTTGCTGATTGATGTGGGAGGACCCAGCTTACTGTGGACAATGTCACCCCTGGGCAGATAGACCTGGGCTATATAAAAAAAGGTAGCTGGGCAAGCCAGAGGAAGCAAGCCAGAAAGTAGCATTCCTCTGTGGTCTCTGCTTCAGTTCCTGCCTCCAGGTCCTGCTCCAACTTCCCTCAGTGATGGACAGTGACCTAGAAGCATAAGCCAAATAAACCCTCTCCTTCCCAAACTGCCTTTGGTCATGGTGTTTTCACAGCAGTAGAATGTAAATTGGGACAGTTTCCATGTTCATGGGTTTACACTTTAAGGGTCAGTTTTTTAAAGTGGAAAACGCCACATTTACTTTTAAATTTCCAATGACTTTTCATAAAGTCTGAGCATTACATAAGTCTCTCCAGGGGTTGCACTGAACAGTTCTGCTAGATGAACCTGCTGTTCCCGTGGACCTGTGGCACCTGTGGGACAGGCCACCCCTCAGGACAGCTACTACTCATCTGGCAGATAGCCAAGATGCCCAGTCTGAATTCTGTGTGGTTCAGGAGTCAGTAAGCCCACACTGCATGAGGTCATGACCTGTGTTCCCAGCCCTTGGCTGAACTGTCTCTTCACTCCTATTGTGTAAGAGGCTGAAACTCTGGTTGAACATATTCTCACATTTCCACGATCCCCTGATTTCTAATGTCCATCTGGGAACAGTGGACAGCCCCAACAATAAGACCTAATCTGCATATGAGGGATGCATGCGACTTGCCTGGCATTCATCTCTAAAAAGAGGGGCAGACTTGGAAGATCACTTCAGGCCACTTCTCTGGGACATCCCACAACACTTTAAACTTCATTCATTGTATGAGTTTCCTGTTGCTGCTGTAACAAATACATTGCAAGCTCAGGCATTTAAACAACCAAGCCTAACTACCTTATTGTTTCAGAGACTAGTAATCTGATGGGACCTCACTTCGAGAAATAAAGAGCCCAACAGTGTTGAGCCAGCAGGCTTAGGTTTCCTTTGGCAGTTTCTGGGGTCACCTGCCTCATGACTTATGTCTTCCTGCACCTTTGAAGCCAGTGATGGCTAGCCATCCCAATCTTATGTGGAATCACACAACACTGATGTTTTTGTCTCACTCTTTGCCACCCAAGACTCTTGTCATGAAGGCACTGGGTCCATTGGAGATATTTCTGGGTGCTTATTATTGAAGACTATTGGGGTCCAGCCCCTCAATAACCTTCTCCCAGAGTTCCAGAAGAGATGCTAGCAGTGGCGGATTAATTAATCTGAGGGATACTCGAGTAAGTTTACGTACACGAAATTCTTAGTCCATACACTTTATTCTTCTGAGTCAGTTCTCTCTCTACACGCTGTTCTCATACTTAGCTCCTCCCTGTCTTCTCATTGCTCTACTAAGTTCCTTCCATCTTCGTTCCTCATCTTAGCTCGTCCTTCTAATCCTCTCAAGTCTCTGAGGCTTACAGTTATAGACCCATACAAAGCAGCAATTCTCTGGCCAAAGCAAGGTCACAAGTCTTGAATTCTTACAGGGTCATAAAGGCAGATAAGAGTTTACCTCAGGTAGTGACTGTCAGGCTTTCTTTTACAACCCAAAAGGGGAGTGGTTAAAGGAGGTGGGGTCAACTAAGAGCTAAAATCAGTTAATAGATCAGAAAAAGGGAATTTATGTGCTCAAACTACATTCCTAGAAGTGGTTAGGTAAAATGTTAGGAGTCTACAATGTTAGTATAAATCATGAGTAAAATAAAATAGCCTATTTTTCTTTAGGGTTTTAACTGTATAACTCAGTATAACTCAGCTGTGCTGTTTTCTGGGAGGATGGGGGTATCTAGGCAGCCTGTGTCACAGACTGATGTACCTGCTGTGTAAAAGGCCCTTTTGTTCTAAGGAGGGTTAAAGCTTAATTAGCACAAGAAATAAAGCTACGTATCTAATGTCCACCTGGCCTAAGTGGTGTCTCCGTATGGATATTTACCTTAATTCAGGAGACTAGCAGGTGGTCTGGAATGCTTATTCTGTCTGTCATTTGTCCTTGGATATTTGAGAGGTATCTCAGATAAAATGCTTTTGTCCAGAGCTGGCCCTGGCCTTGGATGTTAACTAAAGGAGATATCTGATTCTAATGCTAAAAAAGAGAGAGAAAAAGCCTGGAAGAAGGAAGCCTTGCCTGTGTGACTGTTATCCAAATACCTTAATTGTATATGGAAAAACTGTGCCCCAAGAATGATCAATAAACTGCAACAGCACATGGGAAATTCATTGCAGAAAATGACTAATATTCAAAAGCCAATATCACCAAGACTCCTTAAGACTTGACTTTATCCTCTGGAAGGCCTTTGGCTTCTTCCGGGTATAGCTTTGTCATAGTCAGCTGAATTCCTACTTCATATTTCTGCGGCTCGTAGCAGCTTATCACCTAAAGGTCAGCTGATGGCAGCTTCTACCGTGTGCCTTGTGTTCCTTTGGCCTTGAGACCTGCATGGTCACAGGACCTAGTTTCAAGGGTAGAGATTTGGGAGCCTCTCTTTTGCACACACACACACTGCCCCCCAACCACTCTGCCCACACAACTCCACAGTGGGTCCACTGGCTGCTTGCACTGTTCAGAAGCACTTGGGCAGCACTTGGTGCTGGCTTCCCAACTCTTTGAGTTTCTTCCCATGAATGTGTATAGGGAAATGTTACACTATACCACCTCTACTCAGCAATCACAAAATAAAACTGAAAAGCAGTAAAGGATAATACTAGAGGTGTGTGTGTGGGGGGGGGGTGTGTATGTAAGAGAGAGAGAGACAGAAGAGAGATTGGAGATTATTAATGTCTGGACTTTGGTAGGGGGTTGATCTAAAAGAACAAGCCTGGCCCCTGTATTTCTCTTGCCTTGCTATGCAATATTTCTTTTACACAAGCTCCTGTTATGATGCTACATCATTCTCCAGTAAAGTAGCCAGGATGCAGGATGCCCTATCTCATGCCAAGCAGATGTTAACAATGTTTGGACTTCTAGACTTGTTAGTGAAATGAACCTCTTTTTTTTTTCCCCACAAGTTACCAGCCTCAGGTATTTGGTTACAGTAACAGAGCAAAACTAAATGAGCTCATTGTTAGGCAGCTGTTGGAGTCAGACCTCCATCATTCAAATCAATAGTCTGCTACCGCTTCCCAAACTGCCTTCCAATTCTTTGAGGGGACAGTTACCTAGCAGCACCATCTCAGGAAGCTGCTTCTGGCCAGATGACCTATGGACTTTATGAAAGTTCCGTTTTCTAGCTCCAGGGCCCCAGGGATCAGAGTCTTGATTTCTCTGGTCCCTCCTGCACAGAGAAGACTCCTCAGAGGTGCTAAGCAAGACAGCTGCCCACAGCCGCTGCATATGTGGGGAGCAGATCCTTTGTGAGCAGAGAAACGCGTTTGTCTCAGAGACAAATGTGCCATGTCTGCTGTGCTTGCTTTTACAGTCTTCCTGTTGGTGGTAAGATAGTGCGTTAGCTGGGGTCTTTTAAAGGAACAGAACCATTAGAACAAATGAATATATATATATATATATATATATATATATATATATAAAATTAGCATGGCTTACAGGCTGTGGGCCAGCCAGTTCAACAATAGCTGTCTCCCAGCAGAAAGGTTGTTGTTCTGGTAGTTGTTCAGTCCAGGAGGCTGGATGGCTCAGCAGTCCCAATCCTGTGCTGGAGTCCCAGAGGACTCTTAAGGAGCTACTGGTCTCCAGTCTACATTTAATCCCAACGAAGTCAGTTCTACTACCAGTGAAGGAATGTCTCAGCAACAGGACAGATGAGCTTGCCAGCAAGAGTGAGGGCAAGCAGGCAAAAAGCAAAAGCAGCATTCCTCCATGTCCTTTGAAGTGGGCTGCTACCAGATGGCCTGGTCCAGTTTTAGGTTGGATCTTCCCACCTCAAATGATCCAAGCAAGAAAACCCATCACAGGCATGCCCCACTGATTTTAGTTGATTCTAGGTGGAGTCAAGTTGACAAGATCAGCCATCGCAGTGGGAAAAGCTGCTTTGTAACTTTCCGTGCATCCAGCATAGTCCTTAGACTCGAAGAAACTTCTCTGATATGAAGAGTATATGTACTAGGCTTGGCGCCTTATGCAGGCAGCAAGAGCAGGAATGAATCAAGACTAGATTGCTTTAGAGACTTCTGGGGTTGTGCAGCAGATGGGCAGCAGCCCTGGGACAGAAGGAAGTGGACCCCCTCTGCTGATTCTCCATTTGGATCTTGTTTCCTGGAGAAGACAGTTCAGCTCAAGGTAATTTCCTTTCTTTTGTCTTTTTAGATTTATTTATTTTATTTTGTATGTTTGAGTGCTTTGCCTACATGTATGTACAAGCACCACATACATGCATGGTGCCTGTGGAGTCCAGAAGAGGGCATTGAAACCAGAGATACAGATGGTTACAAGCCACTCTGTGGTTGCTGGGAACTGAACCTAGGTTCTCTGCAAGAGCAGCAAGAATGTTCTTAATGCTGAGCCTTATCCCCAGTCCTGGCAATTCCCTTTGTGTCTTCGCGAAGTGACTGCCATAGGCAGCTCCTTGTTGACCCTCCTCCCATGAACAGTATTCTGAAACTTTTCCACAGAACGCCGAGATCCCCAGGGCACTGCTTGTCCTTGATGGGGGCCAGCCATGTACCCCAAACAGTGAATAACATCCAACATTTTACTGTATTCCATTTTCTCATTTCCAGCATTGTGAGAAAGTTTAGTTCCAGGCTATTTCTGTGTAGATTTTTTGTGCCCTAGACAGGCAAATTCCACAAGGCTCCATCTGGAGGCCAAGGTTCCCTAGGAACCATCAGGGGAGACCAACCATGACAAAGTGGCCAGGGCAAGATGGAGCTGGTTTGGATAGCAGCTATGAACCCATGCTCCCTATCCCACCCTGAAGGTTTTGTGACCTATTAGGATGTGGTTGAGGTTGGTTCATTAGAGCTGGCCAAATATTCAGGATGCAGTTTCCCAAGATTAGCATGGCTACTGCCTGGAACAGCAGCAGCTCAGCTCCCACGTGTCACAGGGAGACAGACTGAAAAGTTCTGTGGCTGTCGGGGCTTGCCAGCCGGAGGGTCAACTCCTTTCTAGCAATCAGCTGAGCAGCAGAGATGCCTCCTCAGATCTGTCAAATTGTGAAGTAACCTTGACTAAATCTATCTCTCAGAGACATGAGAGCTAGGAGATCTGGGATGCTCAGGACAGGAGGGCCAAGTAATGGGGTACCACAGAGGATAGGCAGAGCTGCAGAAGCAGGGGGTGAGTGCAGAGTCGCTCAGTTACCGGACATAGCATGTGACTGTCAACACTGAGACCAAAGCATGAACTTTTTACCATGAAATTGTTTAATTACACGTTGGTTTGAGTTTAGCTGCAGAAGGGAGGGCCTTATTCCTCCTGTTTTGTGCACCAGAGGCTTAGTTGGGACCCAAACACCTTTCACCCTTCAGGCCCCTGATAAGAGACTCATCAGAGCATTTGGAGGTCAGAGGGACATGGGTCAGAGGTCATGAGTTTCCCCAATGAAAAAACTGTCTCCTCAAAGGGCAATTGGGAAAGCAAGACAAAAGACAGAACTGGAAAGAGGTCTTGGTGAGGAAACCTCATGCTTGCTAACAGTTGACAGAGTTGGGGAGAGCAGAGGCCAGAGCTAGCCAGAGTGTGGGGCAGGTTGGTTGAGCACCCAGTCAGTTGGAGTCAGCTGGGAACTGCCCTTGCTTCAGCTAGATGCTTTGAGACTTAGGTGAACCAGAGGAGCTGGGGATGGTTGGGAGGGGCTGGCAGACACTGGAGTGGTCCCCCACTTCCTCCTTCCCCTCTCCTTCTCCCTCCCGACTTCGTGTGTCTGTGTCTGTCTGTGTCTGTTTCTGTCCCGCTGTCTCTCAGTTTCTCTCTCCTTACACAGGTCTTTCCTTGTTGAGCAATAACTTAATCACTCTCTTCTCATTTCCTAAATGATTGGGTACTCTGCTGGGTGAATGTGTTCCAGGCTAGTGTAAACTGAGGACCACCCAGGAAACCATGCAACAGGAGAGAGGGATCAATGATTTATGTACTAAAAGGTTGGGGTGGTGTCTGGGAAGGTAGATTAGAGGAAGCTAGCAAACTAGCAGGACAATCTCAGGAAATGATGTACACTGGATGGTCCCAGCCAAACCTCAGGGAAGCCTGTGGTCTCAGCTGCCATTCAGAAGAGTGTCTCATTGGGCAGGAGCAGCCGGGCATCATACATCGCATGACCAGAGTCTGGCTGGGGTGCTGGAGAGAGTGTGGTATGGCCACCTGGTGCTGCTTCCTCTTACTTAGCAGGAGCCTGAGGATCAGACTCCATCCATGGTGATAACGGCAACCATTGTGTACCAGTTGTTTGTGTGTGTGCTCAACTATGCTTTCTGTAATTGCTTGATTCTCAAAACCAATCCAAATTTGTTTCTATTTCTGATACTTGAGTTGAACTTCAACTGTGTCTGGATAGTGGGAGAGCTAGGATTTCATTGGAATACATAAAATGACAGTCAGCAAAGAACAGAAATTCACTTCACATCCTAGGAACAGAGGTTACACATCAGCTCATCCAAGCTCTGCAAGTGATGGTGAGCAAGGCTCACTGTGATACCTGGCTACTCTCCTGCAAGGGGTAGGCCAGGTTTCCCCAGACGATGAGCCCATCTTTTCAATCTGTCTATCTGCTGTCCCAGCATCAGTCTTCACTTCTAGCTGAGTGATAGAGCCCATGTCACCCCTCAATGTCACTGCACTCAGGTTTCAGGAAGCAATGGGACCGCTGGTGTCACTCTGAGTCTGGGGAGACTCTGCGCAGCATCTTTGGAATTCCGTCCTGCTGACCTGGTTCCAGCATTTCTCATCACACAAGAGCCAGGTGGCTGCCCTTGTTCATCTTCACAAGGCAAATGGCCCACTTGGGTTTATAGATGATCTAACGCACAGATGTTCTCTTTCAGAACATTGACCGTGGAAATTTGATAGACACTTGGAGAATAGAGGTGACTATTAACGTTTGAATCCCTTCTCTGTCTTCCTCTGGTTCTTCCTGCCCAGTAATAGGAACCAGCAAACCTGTGCCAAGTTCAAGTGAGGGTCAATGGCCACATTCTCTCCAATATGGAGTTCTGGTCCAAGTTCTCACCCCAGGAGCTGCAGTGTTTAGCAGAGCTCATGGTTGCTCAGAGTGGAAGGGGCTGGACCTGGGCCTGATGGGGATTCTAAAGGTACTCTTCAATCTGGGGTGCTATCAATGACCGGGACATGGACGTACAAAGAAATTGTTGTCTGACTGAAATTCAGTTTGGTCACTTTGTATTCTACCTGTGGGGTAGGTCTATACACTTTATTTTACAAAACTGCATTTTTATTTTTATTTTTTTATTTTTTATTTTTTTGGCGGAGTTTCTCTGTGTAGCCTTGGCTGTCCTGGAACTCACTCTGTAGACCAGGCTGGCCTCAAACTCAGAGATCCACCTGCCTCTGCTTCCTGAGGGCTAGGATTAAAGGTGTGTGCTACCCCCTCCCAGCTCCACAAATTTGTATTTTTATCAGTAACCTACCTGGCTGGTTACAGAGGCCAACCTGAAGAACAGAGGCCGAGGCTCAGCTTGTCATCTGTCAACCCAGCTCTTAATGTTGACAGCTCGTAGGACTACCAAGGCAGTCTTGGAACTTTTGCTCAATTTCAAATATGCAAGCATTTTCATCCAAAGGAGGCTTCACTGGGCCTTGTGCTTCAGCAGGAGGGAGAGAGTGCACAGGACAGTCCCTGCTGCCCTCCAGGGAACTCAAGGCGAAGCTTGTATAGTCTGAAGTGTTTGCTGTGCCTACCCCTGGAGCAATTAAAGTTAGGCATTCTAAGGGTGGAGGCTGCAAACTTTGAAGGGAGGAGATAGCGGAAGTGCCCCCAACTAGGGACTCATATCCTACAAAATCCTGGTTCTCATTACAGACAAACAACATGACTGGGAAATCAAGTCCTATTCTGACTTAGACAGGAAGAAGGATTCCAGGGACCTTGCCATGGGGTCGATCGCAGAGAACAGTGACAGAGGAAGCCAGAGACTTGTTGGAATCAGTATGTGTCAAAAGACTGCCTGCAATTGCACCTACTGAGTAACTGTGTTAGGAGGCAGGCTGGTCACTGGAGAGTAGTCCAAGAAGCTAATGTTATCGTTATCCCTGTTTTATGGCTGAAGAAACCGGCACACAGTACCTTCCCAGGTACCTGCCCTGGGAACCATAGAAGGATCGCGATTTCACTGGCTGCCTCTTGTGCCAAGCCTGTGGTCTTGGTGTCTGAGGAGGCTCTGCTCTGGGGTTGCTAATAACAGAAACCCTCTCTGAAGATCGTTTCGTGTATAGCACAGGAAGCTTAGACTATTGCATCCCCTTTAGTGCTTCCTGCTTGGCAGAAGGAAATACTGCTTTAGGTTTGGAGAGCAGTAGCATCCTGTTCCTCATGATGCCTTCCATTGCAGAGGCTCCTAACTTTTGATCAGTTATGGAATAAGGGAATACCATGCCCTGTGCAGATGTGTTTTGAGCCTGGCATGGTGATAAAAACTATGAACATTATCCAGCCCTCCTGGGAGCCTGACTTCTTGCTGCTTCATACAGGTCTGAGTTTCTTTGTTTTCCATGGTGGGGGGTGGGGGCTTGGGGCTGGCCCCCCTTGTCTGTCAATTATTTGGAGTTCTGCTCCCCCCTGGCTGGTCCGAGCCGGGATTCTTGGCAGCTTCTCCCTGGGATGGTGTGATCAGGTTGGCAGAGGTGGGCGCTGCATAGAGTACACCAGCTATAAGCCTCACCATCCTGGTAGGCCTGGGGCTGATAAGAGCCCTGCTTCCTGCTGTTCCCCAGAGTGCTCCAGAGGCCCACTGCGCTCCCTAATCCTCTTCTGCATTTGCAGATAGCTGCCACTTAGTGTCTTCTAAGGCCCTGAGGCATGTAATTGCTTTCCTACTGGGAGGCTGACTGACACTAACATTGTTGCACCTCCCCTGGTTCTGTTTGTAGGCTGTCTGTGAAATATGATGAGAAAATAAATCAGAACCAAAGACAAAGAGGTGTATTTGGAGAAAGTAGAAACAGTGACCTACATGCTGCCATCCCCCGAGAAGAAAAACAGCCAGCCCTGGGACAATACATTCCCTTAGAGCTGACCAGGCTTGTGTGTGAATGAAGATGTTAAGGGCTAGTTACTGGGATAGCCAGGCAAAGTGTATCCACTGCCGAGTTACACGGTCCACAATTCCTAAACGTTGTGTTTTAGATACCAGCATTGGTAGGTGGTGTGCAAAGAAGAGCGAAAGGTAGCGCATCCATTCAGAGGTTCTTTGGACCAAATTTGTTCCTGTGATCCTGAAAGCAAAGAAGGCTCTTGTGAGCAGGCCTGCTCTGAGTGGGGGAAATTGTTAGTCCCACAGGTATGAGGAGAGAGACCACTGACCCAAATCATAACCAAATTAATTAAAGCAAGCTTTTTTGTTTCTTCTTGTTTTTTGAGACAGGATTTCTCTGTGTAACAGCCCTGGTTGTCTTGGAACTCACTTTGTAGACCAGGCTGGCCTCGAACTCATAGAGATCTGCCTGCTTCTGTCTCCCAAGTGTTAGGATTAAAGACGTGCACCGCCACCACCACCAGGCTAAAGCAAGCTTTTTTTAATTTGTGTACACATGCTATCTCTCCCTAAAGGTGGACTTCAAGAGATCAGCATTGAACATGGGTAAGATAAGGTTCTTATAGTTTAGGAGTACAGGGTTTCCAAATAGGGGATTTGGCAGGCAAATAGGCAGGGTTGCAGAAGCAGAACATAAGCATAGAAAGTTGGTCATAAAAAACCTCCGGAAACAAAGACATGGCTGCAAGGTGGTCATAACAAGGTAATCATAACAATGTGGTCATAACAAGGTGGTCATAACAACCTTTGAAACTAGGGTATGGTTGCTGTTTCCTGGAACAGGCAGTACAGAACCTTTTGTAGTTAAGATGGGGCATAGCCACCTCCTTGAGAAACGTATTTAATCAAAACAGGAATGTTTATGTTTACTATAAGATGTAACTTATATAGTGTTACATAAAGTTTATAAAGTAAACTATACAATGTTTACTATAAGATGCTTTCCAGCCTAAAATGGAGGTAGTCTGGTTTATCAAAATTAACAGAATGAGGTCCAGAAGAACAAGTTCACCATTATGAAAACAAAAACAGACTGGTTAAGAGAGGTTACCTATGTCTGGAGTGATGGCTCAGTGGTTAAGAGCACTGGCTGCTCTTCCAGAGGGCCACTGCCCAACCTGCAGGCAGTTCCACCAAGATGTCCATCCATCCTCTGCAAGTTTTTGATTGCATCTTGTAACTTTTTCTGTGACTTTGGCGACAGTCCCCATTCTCTGTGAGAACTCTCTGGAGGAATTAGAGACACTCTATCTGGCCATAGTGCCTGAGACACCCATTAGGCCCATTTCATTTAGATGAATGCAGTTCAGTGTTGTGGAGCTAGGGTTTGGCTTTTGGTCATATTTTGCTTCTTAAATGAAAAAATTCTTTCCAGGCCATCTGGCCATAGAGTTAGACCTTGTTTAAATAAATAAATAAATAAATAAATAAATAAATAAAAACCAGGAGCTGGAGAGGTGGCTCCTAGTGTTCTTCAGAAGGTCAGAGGACCCAAGTTCAGTTCCCAGCACCTACACTGATTAGCTCACAACTGGGTGCAACTCCAGCTCCAAAGGATCTGAAATCACATACACGTAATGAAGGGGTTGGGTGTGTTTGCATATGCCCGGCGGATACCTCCGCCAAGCCAGGTCTGGGTCAGGGCGTCTCGTAACCACGGCGACCGATGGACCCGGACACATCCGCCTGGCCAATTCCAGGTCAAGATAGCCATTTCCAGGTCAAGGCGTCTCGCGTGACCAGGATCCGTGATGTCACGTAGCCACGCAAGCGCACAGCATGCTACGTCATCTACGTCTACCTGTACACGCCCCGCCTTTATAAAAGCCGCCATAACTCTGATCTAACCTTCTTCTCTGCACACGTGTCTCCCCGTACGGGCACTCACTATCCCTTTCTTAATAAACTCTTATTAGCGGATTCTGTCGTGTTTCGTGACGTTTCCTTGCAGGGTAACAGCACAAATAACTAACATGTACACACACACACACTCTCTCTCAGTCTCTCTCTCTCTCTTTCTCTCTCTCTCTCTCTCTCTCTCTC
>CABHPP010169233.1:6128-25103 GCA_902168425.1 Peromyscus attwateri | reverse complement strand
TTTTTTAAGACAGGGTCTTACTCTGTGGCTCAGGCTGGCCTCAAACTTGCAATAATCAGCCGGGTGGTGGTGGCACACACCCTTAACCCCAACATCTCAGCACTCGGGAGGTAGAGGCAAGTGGATCTCTGTGAGTTTGAGGCCAGTCTGGTCTACAGAGCAAGTTCTAGAACAGTCAGGACTACATACAGAGAAACTGTGTCTCAAAAACAAACAAACAAAAAACAAACAAACGAACAAACAACACCTTGCAATGACTTCCTGCCTCTGCTTCCTAAGTGCTGAGATAACAACCATGCACCGCCACGCTCAGCTGGAATTAACAGCTGCTGGTCCTGGTAGCCTTTCTTAATTTGGGGCTTGCTTTCCAAACCTGAATCTACTAAAAGCTGAGCTTTAAGGAATCCTAGTAGAGAATGTTACCTTGCCAGAAGTGTTTGGCTAAGGGTCTTTTGCACCTGTATAGAAGATGTTAAACAGCCAAAAGCAGTGTTGATGTATACCAGACCGCTTTCCCACAGGAAGAAGTTCTGCACCAATGTCTGCTGGTGTCCTTGTCACAGTGGCTGTTATTTCACACTGGCGACATCTTTTCCTGCACGGGTCCTGGTTCAGCATTACTCCTCAGCTGTGGGCCACCCTACTCTGGGTATTAATTAGGAGTCTCAGGTACCTCAGCTAATACAGGTGGCTTCTCAAGGCTGTTGCACCTCCACTATAGGAAAGTCATGCTGAGGGATGTCTTTCTGTACACTGTGAATATATGTTGTTTCCATTGGTTAATAAGTAAGCTGCTTTGGCCTATGACAAGGCAGCTTAGAGGCAGACGGGAAATCCAAGGAGAGAGACAGGAAAGAGAAAGGCAGAGTCTGGAGAGAAGCCAGCCTGCCGCCCAAGGAACAACGTGCCAGCAGACCTAGTAAAGCCATGGAACACGTGTCGAAACATTAATAGAAATTGGTTAATTTAACCCAGCACTCGGGAGGCAGAGCCAGGTGGATCTCTGTGAGTTTGAAGCCAGCCTGGTCTAAAGAGTGAGATCCAGGACAGGCACCAAAAACTACACAGAGAATACCTGTCTCGGAGGGAAAAAAAAAAGATATAAGAGCTAGCAAGAGGCCTGCCATAGGCCATACAGTTTGTAAATAATATTAAGCCTCTGAATGATTATTTTATAAGTGACTGAGGAACCTCGGGGCTGGGCCGGACCAGAGGAACTCAGGCCAGAGAATCTTACGGCTACAAAGTCATCGTGTCTTGGCTACTGCAGAGGCCAACAAGAAGCACCTCAGGTTCAAGGGCTGTGACCATGCAAGAGTCTCAGCATGAAAGCTCCCTGCAAGAGCTTGGTTGCTGCCCCATACTCAGCATATGGCCGGCAGACACCTGGTTTTGGTCATACTCCAGAAAATATATTTATCTGGTGACCCCACAGTCTGAGCCTCACTTGGTTGAGCACTGCGGGTAGTTGTTCAGATGTCATTTTTAAGAGATATTTTTATTCTTTTTAATTATATGTGTACAGGCGTTTGTATGGGGGTATGTGCATGTGAGTACAGGTGCCCACAGAGTTCAGAAAAGGATGTCAAGTCTCCTGGAGCTGGATTTCCACACAGGCAGCTGCGGGCTGCTCCACATGGGTGCTAGCAACTGAACTAGGCTCCTCTGCAAGAGCAGTCTCGACGCTTAACCACTGAGTCATCTCTCCGGCCCAAGGCTGTCTCTTCTAATTGAGTGCTTTTTACTTCCTCAAACTTTTTTTCAAAGTTAAGAAAGGCAGCACACCTGTAAGCCCAGCATTGGAGAGCTGGAAGCAGGAGGAAGGATCAGAAGGGTTTAATGCCAGGCTCGGCTGCGTGGTGAGCTCAGTCTCGGTTATGGAAGATTTTGTATTAAAACAAAAAACAAAACAAAAAACAAAAAACAAAAAAAAAAAAAACCAAAATTTTTAAGTCTTTGTGAGATGCCAACTAATTTGCTCATCATTCTCAGAGCATGAGGCTCATTTTTATTTTTGGCTCATGTCAAATGTAACATATTAACTCATCATTGCAGTTACAATTTTAGATGTATTATGCTTTGCAATGGGAAAGTGTGAAATTTCTAAATAGAAGAAATCACAGAAGTTACTCTCCCCCAACATGCAGAGCCATTGCCTCTTTTGAGGCATAAATCTATATTTTTATGGATTTAAAAGCAAAATAAAATGTATTTGCCGACCTTTGTCCATTAAGACTGATGACAAAGTCCATTAGTCAGCAAACAAAACAAAAACAAATAGCGACAACAACAATAAAAAACTCTTCCAGAATAAGAACACAATATCAGTTTATTGGGGTTCAATTCAACCAGTATTTGCTGATCGTTGATTTCACCCATGTATGATCCTATTTTTCTTTTTTTGTTTCTCTTCTGTTTCTCCTTTACCTCTGACCTAAACAAGTTGCTGTGTAACCACTGCAGGCCCCAAATTTGTGGCAATCCTCCTGTCTCAGCCTTCTGAGTGCTAGGACTACAGTGTACTCTCTGGTGAGGCACAGTTCTAGGCATCATAAATTCCAAGATGACTAGAAGTCCATCCTTAGGAAGCCGCTTCTCCCTGGGACAGGAAGCTGGACATGACTTCCAGCACAATGTGGAAAGAGCAGGACTGGTAACAGGGGTTCCTAGCCTTTAGGTGCCTCAAAACCTGGTATCCATTCTCTTTGGGCTACTAGACACTACCCAAGGACAAAGACCACATCTTCACTGTTCTTTTATCTTTATCAAAACACAGGGCTCAGCTTCAGTTTATATAGGAAGGAAAGGGAGGGGGAAAAGGAGGGTGGGAGAAAGGAAGGATAGAAGATGTTACAGAGTGAATTCTGTCCCTCGGATTCTTATGTTAGAATCTTAACCCCTAGTGTCTCAGAATGTGACCATATTTAGAAACATTTAAGTAGTAAAGTTAAAATTAGGTCAGTAGGGTGGGCCCAAATCCCATCCCACTGGTGCCTTTGTCGGAGGAAATTAGGACGCAGACACACACAGAGGGACAACCATGTAAGGACAAAGCAAGAAAAGCCACCCATCCTCACCTTGATCTTGGATTTCTGGCCCCCAGGACTGTGAGAGACAGGTGTGTCCATGTAGCCCCGCCTAGAGCCTCTGTAATGGCAAATCCCAGAAAATTAAAGCAAGACACTGGAGAAGGAAGAGGGGACAATTATTTTGCCAGGACTAGAGAAGGAATGAGAATGGATTTTGTGGCAGAGCTGGTATTTGAGATGAGCCAGGCCAGTCTGCCAAGGGGGTGCAGTAGGGAGTGGCCTCATATAGGGAACTCTGCTTATATGAAAAGCAGATCCATCCTGACTGGACGAGGAGGACTCCTGGGTGACAAAGAAGGACTGGTCATGGGGATTTGGCTGGGAAAGACCTGGTGCAGACCAAGCAGGCAGAACGTGGTTAGAGCCAGGCACATAGGTTAAGGAGAAAGAGAAAATAGGAGGTGCATCAGGACTCATCACAGAGAGCCAGACAGATGTCTGAACTGGAGACCAGCCTTGCGAATGAACGGGTGAGGATTTTTTTTTTTCTTTTACTTTTTGAAACAAGGTCTCATTTTAAAGCCTGGACTGGCTACAAAACAATCTTCCTGCCTCAGTCCCTGAGTACTGGCATTATAGGTGTTTGCCAGTGTTCTTGGCTGCAGGTGAGGATTGTGTATCACTCTGGGCAGAGTTCAGGAATGGCTGGCCCTGGCAGGAGCATCAATCTGTAGAACACCAAGTCTTGGAATCACCAAGGGTTAGAATCCCCAAGCTGGAAGCATACCACCATAAGGAATGATAGTGCCATGAGAGACTTGAATTGTGACAGAAGACACTGGGCTTAGGTAACTGGAGGAGTCTGGTGGGGGTTAGCATCTTCTGACCCAGGTCTCAGTCCATATGGTGTCACAGTTTCACCCAGATTGCCCATCTTGCCTCTGTCATAAATTACAGAGACATTCAAGCCCTAGTGTTATTGGGGGTTTTTGCTCTTTTCTTGGGGGGGGGGGCCACCACCAGCTCCCAAGTAAATTCACACACGAAGGCTTATTCTTACTTATGAATGTCCAGCCTTAGCTTGGCTTAGTTTCTAGCCAGCTTTCCTTAACTTATTCTGACTGCCTTTTGCCTCTGGGCTTTTCCAGTTCTCTTACTTCTGTAAATCTTACTCTTACTCCATAGCTTGCTGTGTAGCTGTGTGGCTGGCCCCTGGAGTCTTCTCCTTCTCTGGCTGCTACATCTTAGATCTCTCCTCCCAGATTTCTCCTTCTATATATACTCTCTGACTGCCAGCCCCGCCTACCCTTTCTCCTGCCTTGCTATTGGCTGTTCAGTTCTTTATTAGACCATCAGGTGTTTCAGACAGACACAGTAACACAGCTTCACAGAGTTAAACAAATGCAATATAAACAAAAGTAACACACCTTAAAATATTCTACTACACCCCAGTACAGCACAGCCCTCCCACACTGAGCAGAAGCATGGCCTCAGGCTCCCCAAGAGAGAGCTGGCTCTGCTATCATACAACAAAAAATGCAGGACTCCCATGGCTCACCGAGTAAAGGTCCACTTCTTGTTCACCTTACATCACCATCGCAGGCTGAACACTGCTCTGTGATGCCATTGCCTCTTGGGTTCAGTTCTCTAGCAGAGCCCTTAAACACTCACCATGGCGGTGGGAAGGGAGAGCATATCAAAGCTGCTCTGAACTAAAGCCCCACCCACAGGGCCCAGGAACGGCAGACCCCCAGCGAAAGGATTCTACTGAAAATGACGGAGGAGCCTGACTCTTGGCCTGGGAGCTCTATCTTCTGTGGAGGAGCAGGGCCTTCCAGGGGAGTTGGGGGCAGGGAGAAGCCTGAAAATTCCTTGTGGCTACTAACCACGGCTGACTTCCTCTGAGGCCACTAACCAAGGCTGACCTCCTCCGTGAGTTAGTTGGAAGCAAGCATTATAGGATGGGATGAGAGGGTGTTTGTCTCTGTGGTCTCCCCCAAATGCATGTCCTAGTCTGTCCCCAAGAAAAACAGGAAAGCCCCAATTGAAGCACATTTTAAAAACAGATTCCCAGGACCCTTCAAAACTGTAGAGATCACCTCCCCCCGCAACAAAGGAAGTCTGAGAAATGGTCATAGACCATAGGAGGCAATGTGATAGGGACCCTGAAGGGACCCAGAACTGTGAGAAGTCAAGGGAGTGAGGGATGCCTAATGCTGTGTGGAGTCTTTCAGTAGTGACATACCCAAGCTGTCGCTGTCTTTGAAAATGTGGCCTGATCTTGTAAAATATTAACATAGAAGGCAGTGGGGGTGGGAGAGTTCCAGAAGCCGTGTACTCTCTTTGCTGCTTTTCAAAAAGTTTTTAAAAGTAAGAATTTTATTTAGATCAAGCAGAAAAAAAAAGACCATAGCATTTCCATTCACAGAAGGATCCCATGGACTCAGAGCTCCTTGTAGGCTGGCAAATGCCCTGCTCCTGAGGCTGCCACACCCCCTCCCCTGAGGGACATGTGTGTGACTGGAGCTAGGGGTGGCACTACCTTGCCCCTTTGGACCAGAGCCCTGTGCTTCCTCTAGGCTGCCTCAAGGACCTCCTTGACTAGGATTCGGACTTTTCCTTTGCTCATCTTGAGCAGACAGCACTCACTCTCAGTCCAGTCAGGTGCTCGGGTCATCCCAGAAGATAAAGTCTCTTCTTGGGAATTGTGTTCCTGCCAAGTCTACACTGGAAAGAGGCAACATCTGGAATGCGATATGAAAGGCCCTGCAGCTTGATAGAAGTGAGGGGTGAGAGTGAACTGAGTATATCTAAGACCAGGCCCTGTCTTTAGGGCTGAGATTTGAGTCAGGACTCTTGGTAGACACAGTGGAAGGCTTCACCAAGCGAGGCTGCATGGTGACTGAGCTGGGCAGGCTGCCTTCTTTTAGGAGGGTGACTTAGATAGTGTTTAAGGGGTCGGGAACCAGAATCTGAAAGATTCAGTGGCATTCCTGTTACCACGAGCTCCCTGGAATAAAGTAAGAACTGCCAAGGTGTATGGCCGACGGGAGTGACCACTCTCAGCCCCAGATGCAGTTTGGAGCTCCCTGAAGAGCCCCGGGGCGAGTGTTCAGTAGTTTCTTTCCTCTCCTTGGATTGTTCCTTGAGCTCTTTGGCTGCCCTCGTTCCCTCCTTCAGCCTACACCTTTGAGTGGCTTTCTGGCCACTTCTGCCTTCAAAGAATTGGCAACGAGGTTCAGTGCCGCATGGTGCAATGTGATGCTTGCAGCAGCTGACCCAGTGTGGCCAGTGGTTTGGAGACTGTGTCCTGTCATGTCATCAGATCCTGTCACTCGCCTGTCCTTCAGGGTTGCCCGGGCTGGGATCTGGGGTTCATAGGAAAGCTACTGAGTTGGTTTCATTCCTCCAAAGATGTAGAGATCTGGTGAAAGATAAGCAGTGCCTGGGTAACCAGTGACTAATGCCGGAGAACATCCTCCCTCCATCCTCCCGGTACCCTAAACACAGCATCTTCAAGTTATGCCCACGAGCTGTCATCCAGCAGCCTCCTCTGTGGGGAGACACTGCTTTTTCCATGGGTGACTGACTGCTGGATAGCAACCCATGGCTGATCCAGCACCTCACTCCCAAACTAAGGCTGTTATAGCGTTTGTGGGATCCTTTGGCAGTAAAGAATGTGACTGAGCACAACGGTCAGGCACAGAGTGGGCTGCGAGGGTGACAAGAAGACAGATTGGCACTCTGCTGTTAAATCTCAAATATCTCATTTTTTTTCCTCCTGCGGTTTGATTTTGCTTTGTTTCTGAAAACATTAGCATATGAAATTCAATTTGGTGTTCCTCCTTGTTAGATGAGAAGTTAATGAATTTCATTGCTATTTGATCTGGCCACAGGCTATTTCATTAGCTAAATACAACTTCCATTAGTTTTAGTGGCCTGGTGGTTATAGCAGATGCAGGCTGGAGTAGGCAGTTAAAATGCTGTCCCCACCCATTCACTTCAGTTTCTGTTTCTCGAGGGAGGCTGCATGGCCCTGCCAGGTTCATAAAGACAGTCTCACCCTGACTGGACTGTGTCAGGCTGTTCTAGGGTGAGCAAGGGTGTTTCTTTGTGGGAGGCTGTGCCTCCAGGAAAAGGTCTCCTGAGATTTCTGGGACCTGAACCGTCAGACAAGAGCCGTCATAGGTCTGGGGAATCCGACAGGATGCAATGAGTGGATGAATCGGTTCCCCGGCCGTTCGTTTGCGTAAAGGCAAGATTTTTCAGATCCATTACACAACTACATTTAGAGTGCAAGCCATTCTTTGCTCCTATTGGTAGCTTTAAGACAAATGGAAGAAATAATTGTTTTAACAGGCATATGAATTATATGCTGAAGCCTAGTTTGAGCTACTGCTTTATAGTTTTAAAACATTTAAAATGAAGGCAGTGAGCTGGTTCAGTGGGAAAGGTGCCTGCTACAAAGTCTGACATCTTTGATCTCTGGAACTCACACGAGGGAAGTGAACTGACTCCTGAAAGTTGTCCTCTGCCCTCCACACATGCACTGTGACATGTGGACACACACACACACACACACACACACACACACACACTCACAAATTTTAAAAAAAATTGGAATGACAGCTATTACCAGTGTGGATTGTTCTCACTAAATATAATGTGGAACAAAGTAATTCAGGCCCAGAAAATACCTATGATGTTATTTGTTTTCCATAATAATTTCCCAACTAAACCTCGGACACAACTACACTGCATGGTGGAAGGTGAGACAGGGTAGAGAGGGACCAGAAGGGAGCCAGACCTGGCATGCTGCATCAGGCTCTGGATCTGATCACTTTGAGTGGAGTTGTGATGAATTGTGTCCTTTTTTTTTTTTTTTTTTTTTTTTTTTTAGGTAATTTGTATCTTCAGCACAAAATTTAGGTGAACAAATGCAGGGGAAATAACTCATGCACACACATATAAATACACAAATACAAACAGCATATTTAAATACAGACACACACACAAACAGCATATTTGTGTAAATTATTTCATTTAACAAGATGAATGCTGACAATCCTCACAGGTCAGACCCTAGAGTGTGAGGTCAGACCCTGGAGGTGCCTTGGATCTTACAGAGCTACTACCCATGGCCACCTGTGTCCTGAGACACATCCAGAAATGCCCTATCCCTTGTACCTAGTGCCCTGTGCCACCACTGTGTATCAGCAAAATCCAGGAAGACGGAGGGAGACAGACATCTCTTCATGCTGAGGCTGGTAACGGAGAAGTGAAAGTCATGAGTGTCCGCACCCCCAGATCAGGACACTGAAATTTCAAGCTGAACTTGTGGTTGTCATGCTCTGCTCTCTCTCAATGCATGGGGACACTGTCTTTTGTTGATTTGGTTTGGTTTGGTTTGGTTTTTTGAAACAGGGTTTCTCTGTGTAGCCCTGGCTTTCCAGGAACTCGCTTTGTAGACCAGGCTGGCCTCAAACTCAGAGATCCGCCTGCCTTGCCTCCCTAGCGCTGGGATTAAAGGTGTGTGCCACCACCGCCCAGCTTTGACATTATCTTAACCAGGGGTGTTCACAGGAGAGATGGGTCAGATGAGTCAGGAAGACAGCTAGTCTTGGAGACTGTCCCCATCTTGGGGAGGTGTGAGGAAACCTGCTCTCTTTAAGGCTAAATCTAGGTGTCTTGGAAAGCCCATTACAGCAAACAAGTGTCCGTCAGTGATGGCCTCCCTGACCACCATGTGGGGGTGACCCACTTCCACCAACATATATTAGTTACTTTGCTCATTGCTGCAAAAAATACCCAAGAAAAACAACTTAAGGGAGGGCTTTTTTGGCTTAGAACCTGACAGTACAATCCGTGGTGGAGAAGGCATGGGCCACAAAGCTGGCTAATCCTGCAGGTAACATCAATCCCATATTCATATGCTGACAGGGCATGAGGCGTCTGGTACTCTGCAGCCTGGAAGCAGAAAGAAGTGAACGCTAGTGCTCAGAACACCTTCTCCCTTCCCCTGTCCTGTTCAGTCTGAAACCCCAGCCCTGGGGTGATTCAGAGCCAGTCACTCCTCCTCAGTTCAAGGTTTCTGGAAAAACCTTCACAGCCAGAGGTGCCTTGCCATTGTGACTTTAAGTCCAGTCAGGTTGTCAGTGAAGATGAAGTATCACCCAGGAACAGTCACGTTAGGTTGTTACTGCTCACTTTCCATCAGTCAGAGCTCAACTGCTCTGAGGCCTGAGGACAAGCGAGGTAGAGCGCATACATGCCTTTTTTTTTTTTTTTTTCCCTTGAGGCTGGGACCTCCCTCTCCCTCCCCACATGGGACAGGGCTTTGACTCACACTTCTGCAGGATTCAACTTCAACTCAGAAGTGTGGCCACACAAGGGTACCAGTCATCCTGGGTTGGACCCCTAGTGCCAACCCCAGCACATGACTCCAGACAGCCACTGACACCTCTGAACCAACAGACAGCGTTGCTAGGTGCGTAAACACCTCTATGGAAAAGAAGGGGTGGACTCAGGAGGCTGAGTCAAGATAAGAAGTTTGAGTCAGCCAGGGCTGGCAGGTAAGACTGTTTCAAAACAAAAAAAGCAAGTAAACAAACAACTTGCAGAAATAAGAGACAAGGAAGGAAAAAAAATGTAGAAGGAACATGGAGAAGGTAGAAGTTGTATCCAGGAGCTGGAGAAACGGCTCAGTGATTAAGAGCACAGGCTGCTCTTCCAGATGGCTCCCAACTATCTGTCACTTTCCTTGCAGGGAACCTGATGCCCTTCTTTTGACCTTCTCAGACACCGGGCACATACATACATGTAAGCAAAACAAAACGCTCATACACATAACAGAAATAAACAAATAAATAAATGTTTAAAAAGAAAGTTTGTATCTATGCAACAGGAGCAGGCGACTCCTTTGGAAACCTCCAGAGAATAAATAAGAACATTTAAAAATTAAATTTGATAGCAGAAGCACAAATTCAAAAGAATGTTTTTGATGGTTGATTGTTACCAGAACAGAAGTATTGGGAGCCATCCATAAACCCAAGCCTAATGGTCTTAGTGAGTGGGAAGGGCCAGGCTGCTCACATCGAAGGCCCCAGCACAGGCAGCTCCCAGATGAGCTGCAGGTAAGGGAGCACCCGAGTCACTACAGGAAACTGTGGCAGCTAATGAGGAACCACAAACGCACTGGCTTAAACATGTTGATTTATATCACTGTGGCATTGCCTGGCCTCACCTACGCTGAACCAAACCTTCTGTCTGAAGGATTGCATTCCTCCTTGGCTCTCCCGAGTCTCTCTCCCTAAGCAGCCGGAATTCAGGTCCTTGGGACTGTAGGACTTCGGGGTTGTAGGGCCTCATTTCCTTGATGACTGTCCATTGTGTGTGGACACCACAGCTTTGCCCAGATCATCCCAAGTTCTTTTCCTGGGGTTTTCAAAGACAGAGGAATCTGGGATTGATGTCAAATTCAGGATTAACTAGTTTTGTGACCCTAGGCAAACCAGGATCGATTGCCGCTCTTAGATTTCACTTCATTTGTGCTAGACCTTGCTGTCAGGATTTGGTCCAGAGTCTAGCTGACTCAGAACTGTCAACATAAAACAGACATCACTAGAAAAAGCCCCACCCCACCCCTCAGCAACAAGTAGCTCAGTTCATGCTTTGCTACAGCTCTTAAAAAGTTAACACAAATCCCACGTGATATGAAGTTGCATTTAGTGGTTTTCTAACCATGCACCTTGGGGGTGGCGGGATGCGGGGGAGGTCAGAGGACTCATAGAGCTTGACTCCACATGTGGGAGTCCTAACTCAGGAAGACTGCAGCACAGCTTCATGTCTATCCTCTCCAAGTATCGGGGAGTCTGGTGCTGTCTCCCAGGTACCTTGGAGCTGATGGTTTGGCTCCATGCCACCTCCTGGAAAATGCATTACTAGATGAAATGGAGTGTTTCAAGAAACTCCCTCCCTGCCTGGAGATACCAATTAGGGGTGGTTGGTGTCCAAGGAAGTGCTGAGTCCCCAGGACAACAGCCCGCTATAAGTGGCAAGCTGAAAGAGGTACCAAAAGTGCATGAGAAACTAAATGATAAAGGGACAGAGAGGAATCCTAACACGAGGTGTTTCTGTGGGCGTGAGCAGGTCAGGTGCACATGGAGCAACCAAGACAGTGAGTGCATTGTCAGAAAGTGACCTGGACACTCAACTGTTGAGTGTCTGCTGGGGAGAGGCCAGATGGGAATGTTCCAGCACCTCCAGTGCCGAGCCTAACCAGGATGTGCCCACCCATCCCCCAGTGCAGGACCGACCCTCAGTGTCCTGTGACAGCTTAACTAAGGGAGGTCAAACGGAGAAGAGCAGGCTCTTCAAGGTGGCTCTGTCTTCAGAGGCTGTTTTCATAATTAACCGAAAGTAATTACCAGATTGCAGAGTCATATTACAAGAACAGAAAGACGCTTTTCTCCACAGAAAGCCTGCCTGGTCTTCTGCACAAGTGGCCTTGTCAGGTAAGTGGCTTTCCTCCCTAATGTCAGCTCCCCCAGGATGCTAGAACCCACCATGGAAGTTCCCACTTATAGGTACAATTCCAGAACATCTTCAGGTGTGTCTGTATTCTCTGTGTGCACTATGTATGGATGTGTGTGTTAGTGTATGTAGTGTGTGAGTGCATGGTACATGTAGGAGTGTATGTGGTGTGGATGTGTACTCTGGGCATGGCTGTCAGTGTGTGGTGTGTGACTGTATCATCTGTGTCTCTGCATGCTGTGTGTATGGTATGTAAGCACAAGAATATGTAAATACATGTGTGCTGTATGAATATGTGTGTGCTATGAGTGTGTATGTTCCCTGGGCATGGTACATGTGTGGTCTGTACTGTCACTCTCCAGAGTACAGGAGGAATCAGCATTCTGCATTTTGCACACTCTTACTATCTTCAAAGTGTCGTAAGTCACCCAGGCCCAGGTCCTGCCCGGAGAAGGTCCCAAGGGTCCTGTGCCTCAAAGGCAAGGTGCTCCCTCATCTTGTCCTGAGACAAGAGTGGGAAGCTGAGGGAATAATTCTAAGAATTCCACTTCTCCCTCTGCCTCTGCCCATAGTGGGGAGGAGCCTGGGAAGGTAGGCAGCTGGGCTGGGTGTCTTCTCTAATGCCTTGTCTGGGGCATAAATGGCACATCCTATGCCTGGGAGAGTCCACTCTGCCTGAACCTCCACATGCTCCCCCAGCTGCTCAGCCGACTGGCAGCCCAAGACACAGTGCCCTCCCAGCCCACTCCCCCTGTGTTCCTTTGTCGGTACCTCTACCTCCTGGCCTTGGGCCTCTACTTGTGGCCCCAGAGCCTCTTGAGCTCTCCCAGCATTTGCACAACGGGAAGACCAGAGGGGTCAGCCTCCAGCAGGGCTTCTGCCCATTCTTTCCCGTGCTGCTGTGCTGGAGAGGCTTGCTCACCAGGGAACCCTGCCTGATGAAACACAAGCGTTTCTCCCAGTGCTTGCCTATCTAAACCTCAGGACCACAGCATACCTTGCTCTCATCTCTGACCAGTGCTAATGGGATCTGCATCAAGCCGCCCCCAACACACACACACACACACACACACACACACACACACACACACACACACACACACACACACACACACACACACACACACACACACACACACACACACACACACACACACACACACACACACACACACACACACACACACACACACACACACACACTCTCACACACACACACACACACACACACACACCCCACTTGCCCTTGTGTCTCTCGGGTTTCTGACTCTGTTTTGGTTCCCTTAAACCCCCGCTCCCCATCTGAGCCCATCTCATTTTCATCAAACAGGGTCAAGAGATCTCCTCATAGTCACTGTGATGAGGGCTAAGGCTCTCCCACACTGACTTAGCAGATCAGGAATCTGCTCTGGGTATGGCCATCATGCCTGGCCCAAAACTTGGGCCTGAGCCCTGTCCTCTATCTCTCCGGCCCTCTTAATCTCCTCTCCCAATCCTGAGAGCTCCAGATGCTGTCTGATAGGCTTCAACAGAGCTGGGAGAGCGGAGACGGTACAGGCACCATTCAGCTTTGCACCAAGTGGTGATCTGGGGTCGATTGCCTCCTAGGCCTCCTCTGTGCTCTAAGGTCCGACTTCCCTTGGACCCAACCTCCCACAGGCCTGGCTTCCCATCTTGTCCTCCTACCACAAAAATAAAATTCCTCAGTTTAAGACAACCTGAAAGTCAAACCCAAACCCCAGAGCCTCAGTGTTTGTCTGTGTAAAGCAATTTTGGCTGCTCTGATTTCCCTGTCTCTGATTGTCCACACAACTGGAATATCCGTTGTTTCCCTGGAGGAAAGACAGCTGCTTCCCCCAGAGGCACACCACTGCGGCTTCGATTAAAGTTTCTCCCCACTGGCCCAGAAGCAGGAATTCCATCAGCAGCCGAAGATACTGCATTGAGTCATGTGAAATCTTCATTTTGCTTGTCAAAGATGGTGAAATAACAACAATATCCCAACACAACAAATATGCAGATACCTAGGTAATGAATTAATCCGAGTTATTTGGGGGAAATAATTCCTATGACTAAACAAAGAGAATTTTACCAATAAAGCAAACTATTCTTTACCATTGTCAGTATAAGCCATAAGGATAGGAAGTCGTTTAATTACCAAAAAGGCTGGCATGTTACAGGTGTCTGATTATATTTCACTCCAGGCATTGCAGTTCGAGGGAAATCTCTGAGCTGAGGAGTCAGACTAAAGTAGAGGCCTGCTGTGGATGTCCACCCTAGCTGAGCTCCACGGTGTAGAGTGAGAAGGCAGGTAGGGACATGGAATCTGCAAGGGTCAGGGAGCTCCACCCGGCTGCAGCATCTGCCAGTCCCACCCAGCAACACTCCGGGTACTTTCCATATATCCCCTACATCAGCAAATTCAACCAATCATAGACGGGGAACACTCCCCAAACCACTGCATCCGTGCTGAGCATATACAGACCTTGTCCTTGTCATCACTCTCTCAATAATGCAGTAGAACATCTGCTCAGACAGTATTGTCCTAGGTATCGCTAGTCAAGCAGAGATGGTTCAAAATATGGTGAAGGATGTGCATCAGTTATAAGCAAACATTGTGCCATTTTATCTAAGAGACTTGAACAGTCACAGATCTTGGTTTCCACAGGCAGTATAAGGGAGAGATGTCCTGGAACCACTTCCCACAGATACAGAGAGAGGAATGGCTCTTCTGAGGAAAGGGGCAAGGATGGCTGAGCAAGGCCTTGTCCTTTATATGTATGTTAAGTGTAGTGAAAGCATCGATCTCCCCATGCTGTGTTTCTGAGACTCTCACGTGTGTTTCCCGTCCACCCTTGCTCATTGTCTCTGG
Source organism: Peromyscus attwateri (assembly GCA_902168425.1). Lineage (NCBI taxonomy): Eukaryota > Metazoa > Chordata > Mammalia > Rodentia > Cricetidae > Peromyscus > Peromyscus attwateri. The sequence goes on along the minus strand of CABHPP010169233.1, from coordinate 10,670 downwards.
CATCACTCAAAGGGTCCAGCCTTGGATTCAACTAGAAATCATTCGTTTCCTGACTGGCCTTGCTCTCAGGATAGCATGGAGCTTCTGTGCCTCAGTAGGTGGTTGGTCACAGAGGCTGAAGAAGCAGTGGCTGTGACCTCTTAAGCTAACGTGCTTCTTTCCTTTCTGAACTTAGTCACCGTCTTTACTCACAGCCTATTTATTTAAGTGATGAGTACTTGGAGTGTTCACAGCCAGGTTCCAAGCCAAGTACCAGAAATTTGCAAGTTTAAAGGAAGCTGTCGTGTTTTTGAAGCACCCACTTGCAGGGCCCGAGACAAGGGTAGTGTCGGGAAAGAACTTGGAGTGTCCTTAAGAGACTTCATTCTAGATGCAATAGAAGACTACAGGCAATGCCAGTGACCTTGGAGTTTTGGTGCTAGTGTTGTGCATGATTAGTGCAGGAAGAGGCTGTGGAAAGAGCCTTCCTTGGAGGCTATGGGGTAGGACTGAAGACTTTGGGGACATACTTCTTAGAACCCTCCTGCCAGGGTATGTTAAAGCAAAGCAAGACCAAGAATGTATCTGAGGACTCTGGCTGGACGGCCGAGCAGAAGGAAAGGAAGCACAAGAGTAGATGTGTCCGCAGGAAAGGAAGTACAGGAGTAGATGTGTCCGCAGGAGTCACTGAGTGCCCTTGAGATGACCTTGGAGCCTGTCTCTGCAGAATGTTTTCTGTGCCGCCTCCTACAGCCTCACCCACAAGGGTCTACCGATTGCTCTGGGACTGGTTTGCGTCTCGTGCCTGGCTCTGCACCTCTGCCGGGGTCCTCCGAAGAGAAGTCTTATGGGCCTGTCCCTGTAGACATTGCCTCAGATGCCCTTAATTCCCAGACCTTTAGCTGCTGCTTAACTCTGCTCTGTCCTTCCCTGTGTCCTACTTTGGCTTCCAGGGCCCTACCCAGGGGCTCTGCTTGTCCAGATTAACAGGCAGATGAATAGACAGCAAAGAAGAGAAGAAAATCGTTTTTGACATGTTGGGCTCCAAGAGTGTGTGGGGCATCTGTACAGATACTTCCACTGGGCAGATGGGAGAGCGTGCGGGGGAGGGCAGAAAAAAAGCCTATAGCATAGAGTGACATTCCTCAGAACAGTGTAAATAGGAAAGGAAAAATGCTGAGAATTGACCTCTGAGCATGCCGGGGAGATGAATGAAGCCTGAGGAGTAAGGCCCAGGAGGTTAGGGAGGGGAAGGAAAAACAAGGAAGAAGGCAAGAAGACACTTCCAGGACACCTGGATAAGAAATGAGCATCTCTGCACGAAATGGCTACGGAATTAATTTTACACAGATAGCAAAGCATCACAATACTTAAGAACCGTCCTGTGTAGTAGTTACAAGCAGTATCAACAATCAATAAAGTTCCATTACTACACGGAAGAACTTTGTCCTTTAACAGTAGAGGTGGGCTTAACTTGGTGCTAAAATTCATTGCAGCATCCACGGGGAGCTCAAAGCCAAATGTATCGAGTAGGTGGAACGGAGAGTAACAGCTTCTGAGGGATGACCTGGTCAAACAGGAGCTGCGGTGGATGATCTTTGGGGCTGACTGATGGAGAGTCCTGGTGGAAGAGGCCTTCGGGTCCTGAGCACTGGCAGAGCGTGAAGCTGGGGATGAGCAGCATAGTGATGGAGAGAGCGTTGTGATTCGGAATCGTGTTTAAATAATAGACCTGGGCGGGGGTTGGGCCATTATTTGAGTTCCCATGCTCAAACAGGAGTGTTGCATTTTCTCAAAACGCTGAAGCTAGGTAACTGGGATCAAGCTGTACCTGATTAGAAGATGGGGAAAGAATTCTTCCCACCTCTGTGGACCTCTAGTGACCTCGGGCTCTCCTTGGCATGGCCGTGTCACTCCAAACTCCTTCTTGTCTTTGTCACTTTCTCCTCTTCCACCATGACCCTCTCTCCTTTCATCTTTCTTCATGACACTAGTGATGACATCCAGGGCCATTTGGATGACCCTAGACAATCTACTACTTCAAGATCCTGAACTCAGCCACCTTCATAAAATCCGATCCCCAGTAAGGAATTATTATTGGGAATAAGAACTAGGACCTGGGTGTCTTTGGGGCCATGACTCAGCCTACTTCCAGCAAGGACATAATCAGCTGCATTTGGGTTGGATTTCTCTCCCTAGAAGTGGAGGCCAGAATGGGTTGAGAAGACCCAGAGTAGAGCCAGCATCACCACCAGCATGGTAGGTAGTGACGTCAGCACTGAGACCAAATCTCCTGCGCGGTGCCCTCTGTGACTTCACCCGACCCTAGACTGCTGCAGCTATCAGGCGGTTTGTTTTCTTTCTTTACTGTCAGTTTGGAAATCAGCTGGAGGGCATCAGGGAAGCATTGCTCTCCAGTCTGCTCATTGTGTAATATGTCAGGAACTATGTGGGGGCAAACTAGTCAGTGACAGGAACAATTGGAGGGAATAACGATCTTTGTTCTTGAGATTCGCAGAACTGAAAATAATCCTGTGACTAGATGAATAGGATCAGATGTGTATCGGATGGGTCCCTTGCTATGAGAAGGCTCTCATCAATCTGGGAAATCCCATCAACTACCTGTATAAGCCCCTCCACCCCCAAATCAGCGTCCTGGGAAGACGTCTCAAGAGTCCTCCATACCTGCAGAGGCTAGAAGAGGGTGTTTGATCTCTTAAAACTGGAGGTACAGGCTGTGAGCTGCCAGATGTGAGTGCTAGAAATCGAACTCAGATCCTCGAAAGAGCAGTAACTGCCATCTCTCTAGCCCCTTAACACCTTGTATCCTGACTGATTCGTCTGTCCTATGCAAGCAGCCAGACTTGGATTAGTAAAAGTAAGAACTAGCTGACTCTGGATGGGGCAAGGATGCCAGTGGGGCTGGGTAGTCCTTGGTGTCTCTTAGGGTTCCAGGGACAGAAGCCCAAGCACACGGGTTGAAAAGAGCAGGAAATTGCAGTTGGTTTAATAATCTGAAGGATACTGAGCTTGCATGTGTCTGCTAGAATTATGGGAAAAGGAAACAGAAACGGTTTCTTAATTCTGAACTACTTTAGAAGAATAGGCCTTTTTTTGATTCACACTCAGTCAGAGAGTGAAGAAGTAGAAGATATGAACTGGTAGAAGACATGAACTAAGAATGGTTTGAGGGCTTTGATGTAGTTGAAAAGGCAGAGCATTTGCCTACCATACAAAAATAGCTCCGAGGCACTCTCTCTTTCTCCTTCTCTCTCTTTCTCCTTCTCTCTCTCTCTCTCTCTCTCTTTCTCTCTCTCTCTCTCTCTCTCTCTCTCTCTCTCTCACACACACACACACACACACACGTTGAAAATCGGAGCCGCAAAAAAAAAAAGTGAGTAATGTGTTTACAAATAGGCTCTGAAACGGGTGATCTGGATCCCAGCAGTTATATGCAAGGTAGGAGGCAGGATGGCCATTGTTAAGCCTGCCTTTCTATGTCCATGTGACCTGGACTCACCAAGTCTTCCCTGTGTCTCTGCCCAGCCAATGTTACAGGCCAGACTTCTCCCTCAACACACATTAAGGGCTGCAAACTTAGCAGGTGTGACCTGCAGCCACCAAGCACCAGGGTCACTGCTGGTTAAAGCCCAGAGCAGAAAGTGTTTAACTCAAGCTCTCAGAGCTGTAAGTCTCTGGCTTCTAAATCCTGGGATTTAGGCCCTAGCTCTCAGGGCTTGGAGCTGTAGGTCAGGCCTGCCAGTGCAGCCCTTTGGCCTCAGATATTCAAGAGCTGGGGACTTCCAGCACCGAAGAGCTTCTCCTTTCCTGCTCATGATTTCCATCTGGGTAGAACAGAAGGACCCCAGCCAGCTGACTGGTGACAGCAGAGGCTGAGACACTGAGTCAGCTGTCACCAGGCAATGCCGCATACACAGCGTGGGAGTCTGCCTGGAGAATTCCCAGCTGATGGGTGACAGTTACCAGATGGCCGTAGTGGGTCGGGGGCCCCAAGAAGCCCACCCCTCACCCCAGTGAGGGCTAGAAAGAAGTAACACGGCTCCAATCTTTGACCAGAAAAGGGTCTCTCTCCACTATCAGCTGTGTGATTAAAAGTGAACCACTGGAGGGGTGGTGGTGGCTGGAGAGATGGTTCAGTGTTAAGAATTGTCTATAATTCAAGAGGACCTGGGTTTGATTCCCAGCCTCCACATGGCTACTCACAAATGTCTTAAACTCCAATCCCAGGGGATTCAACACTCTCTTCTGACCTCCAGGAGCACTGCATGTGCATGGTGCACAGACATACATGTAGCAAAACACCCATACATGTAAATATCTTAAATGAAAAAAAAAAAGAATTATAGAGGCTAGAAAGAGATAGCTCAACAGTTAAGGGCACATGCTGCTCTTCCAGAAGATCTAAGTTTGGTTTCTAACACTCACGTCAGCTGTAACTCCGGCTTCTGGAAGATCTGACATCTTCTTCTGACTTCTTTGATCACCTGTACTCAACATGTGCTTGCACACACACACACACACACACACACACACACACACACA
>CABHPP010169232.1:0-12049 GCA_902168425.1 Peromyscus attwateri | reverse complement strand
TCTCTCTGGCTCCTTAACCTGAATCTTAATGATCAGGGCACAGTGCTCTGAAATTCTTAGAAAGAGCTGCAGAAGCCAACAGGAGTTGTTCCTAGGCAGTCCCTGGGAGAGGTCTTTGGTTATGCTAGACAGACTGCCTAGGCAAAGAGTGAGGATGTCCTTGCCTGTAGAGGGAACCTCCTCTTCATCAGGAAGGTGATACAGTTGTCTTCCCTCAAGATCATGATAGATGCTCCTGTTCCTTCCCCCATCCAGAGAGGCCCCCCCATCCCGAGAGCCGTCCCCCCATCCCGAGAGCCCCTCATTTCACTGTTACCTACAGTTCAGGAGATAAGGCAGCCTCGCTTGCTTCTTCCCCGTAAGAGCTTTTGCCTTCCAAGTCCGTCTTCTAACGGCAGACTGCCGTCTGAGCCATTCTCTCTGAAGAGACCAAAGGAACAGGTGATGTTTCCCTGGGCCTGGTCCCACAGACTGTTCCTCACCCCAGTCCCTCAGGGATAGTCTCTCCTCTGTGTAAGGACTGTCTTAGCCCAAATTCTGTTACAACTAGATACTAGGGGTAGGGGTATCTTATAAAGAATAATGGTTTATTCTACTTGTTCAGGGGGAGGGAGGGGGGATTGCACCGGGTTGTAACGTCCTTGATGAAATGGAGCAAGTGAGACAGAGTCAGCACACTTTGATCCCAGAGCTACTTCGTTGATGAGCTAATCTGTGCGTGAGAGCAGAGAATTTCTGATGGCCCAGCCTCCTCCCAGAGGTCTCGCCCCTGCCCCTTACCACACGGTGAGGATGTTTGGAGGGATGGTCTTGACTTCTGGAAATGGACTTGTCTGGATTAGTTGCTTTTTTTCATTGTTGTGACCAAACACCTGAGAAGCTGTAAGGGAGGGAGGGCTCTTCCCCGGCTTACAGGCTTTCTATTGCTTGACAAAGCACCATGGCCAGCATTAACTTGGGGAGGAGAGGGTTGATTTTTATCTTAAGGATCTTATGGTTTTAGTCCATCATCCAGGGAAGTCATGGCAGGAGTTGATGCAGAGGCCATAGGGGAACACTGCTTGATGGCTTGCTCCTTGTGGCTTGCTCAGCCTGCCTTTTTTTTCTCCCTCCCTCCCTCCCTCCCCCCCTCCCTCCTTCTCTTCCTTTCCTCCCACCCCGCCCCAAGATAGGGTTTTTCTGTGTAGCCTTGGCTCTCCTGGAACTCACTCTGTAGACCAGGCTGGCCTCGAACTCACAGAGACCTGCCTGCCTCTGCCTCCCGAGTGCTGGGATTAAAGGTGCCCCTTTTTTTAACAGTTGCAGAACCGCCACAGCCCAGGGATGGCACCATCCACAGTGAGCTGGGCCCTCCCACATCCATCATCAATCAAGAAAATGCCTCGCAGGCCAATCTTACAGAAGCATTTTCTGAGTTGAAGTTACCTCTTCAAATGGCTCTAACTTGTGTCAGATTGACATAAGACCATCCCGCACACAGGCTGAGAAGACACAGGCCCACATGGTCCTGGTGCTGCCAGTTTCCTTCCTTGTCTCCTTCTATTCCATCAGAGATGCCCCTCCCCCAAATTCAGTGCAGCTCTTCTGCTCTGGAAGTGTCCTCCTGGACCCACCCAAAGATGTGCCTCGACAACGCTCCGAGCGTTTCTTGTCTAATCAAGCCGGCGTCAGAATCAACTATCTCATTCTCTTTCCCAACTTTTGTTGGGGCTCAGAGGAAGTGGCAGAGGCTGAATGCTGGGGGCCTGATGCAGACTGCTTAACTCCTCTTTATAAATGCAAGGCTGATTTGCATTCCGTCAGCAACCAACGTGCCTACCCCCTCCACCCATCAGTCCCGGGAGTGGTGGTTTGTTGTAGTGTTGGGAGCTGAACCTAGGCCCTCCTGTGTGCCAGGTGAGGGCTCCACCATTGAGCCATGTTCTAGCCCTCTTGCGTGTTGCGCTGAACTCCGTTTTTTGTGTTACATGAGCATTATGGGGGATGGATTCCCACTCTTGGGTGTGCACACATTGACATTTGATGGATGTTGATCAATGGACCAGGGTCCTTCCGGTTATCACTACCTTCTTGCCTCCATTGCAGTAGGAGGGAAAACTCATTTCCATTTGATAGGCCATTTCAATCCACATCTTATCGATTTCTCCTGAGGTTGGCTATTTCCTGTGTGTTGGCACCAGCTGTATTTCGTGTTTTGTGAATAGCCCATAACTAATTTTTCATGCATATTTATCATTGCCTTAGTGATTTTTTTAACCTTCTTTATGTATTAAAGACATGAACATGCACCTAGAAAATAAATTTCATTTTATGGGCATTTAATTTTACTTGGGCCTTGCTGTTAGTCTACACATAGGATTGATAGGTTTTTAACAGTTGAACTTAGCCGTTTGGTGCCTCTGCGCTTACTCCGGGTGCACCTGAACTTCTGACTTGCACCTGAACAGCTGCCTCCAGGTTGTGGTCCTCAGTTCCTTTGGAAGATAGTCGACTCATCTTCCGGGGCTGCTTAGCCACAGCTGGAGACTGGGTCATGGAGAGACAGTCCCTATCTGCATCTCCACAGTTTGATCTGGGTGCCACTAGACAGACCGTATGACCCGCTGCACACTGGGATGATGGAGAGGAAGAGGCTAGAGGTCATGGGGGTGTGGACATGAGGCGGGTGATGATGCCCGTCTCAGTAAGCCCCTCCTAACACTAACGCGGGGCCTCCTCAGGAAGCGTCTAGGACTAGGACCATAGGAACCAGGGCAGTTGTCAAGAGGAGAGGCCAATCTGCCCTCGCCACATCTGTGCACTCTGACTGAGCCCAAGAGGGAGCAAAGATGGACAAGTGGGACCATGCTTCTATAGACCACGTGACTTGGTTCAGCTTTGACATTCTGTGGTCACAGCCCCATGACATATGTGGGTCAGTGTTATTCTATCAACTGCCCCATCCCCCCCACACACACACACTTAACAGAGTGACTTCCCAGTTCCCCCCCCCCATACACACACACACACACACACACACACACACACACACACAACAGAGTGACTTCCCAGTGAGCGCTGCTTGGGGGAGAGTGGATGCTGGCAAACTGCTCTCATTGTCACTTGCTGAGTGGAGGCTGGGGGACTTCCAGGATCGGGGCCACTTGGTGCCCTGTTCTCTCAGCCAGTTCCCCATGGCTTAGAAGGTGTAAGCAGTTTTTAAGAGGTGTTGACAGCCCTGGGGAGGCAGCTTAGTGGTAGGCAGCTGGCCTGGCGTGTGTGAGCCCTAATTTAGAGTGATGATGATGTATAAGCAGTGCCACAGGAGTCTGGAGTGTGCCTGTGTTTGCGTGCTGTGTGGGGTGAATATGTGTATGCCTGCATCCCCAGGAGACAATATCACATGTCGTTCCTCAGGGTTTACCATCTCTTTCTTAAGGCGACGTCTCTCACTGGCTCGGAACTCACTTAGTGGAGTAGTGCCTGTTTCTGACTCCCTAGCATTGGGATTACAGGCAAGTGCCACCTGCCTGGAACTATGTAGACCAGGCTAGCCTTGAACTCAGATCCACCTGCCTCTGCATTCTGAGTGCTGGGATTAGAGGTGTGGGCCACCCACTATGCCGGGTCTTATTCTCATGGGTTGGTCAGAGCTCAGGTTGTGGGGTGGTTGAGACTGGCTGAGTGGTCTCCCCAGCCTACCACAGGGATTCTGTTGTTACTTTTCAGCAAGGCAGGCCCTCTGACCAAACCCTGTGAACAGCCCTTAAAAACAGCCTAGGACAAGCCTGCTGTACAGATGGATAGCCCGCATTTGCTCGTAAAAATTAGGGGTGACAATTGGACATAAAAACCAGACTGGTAGCCGCTGGTGGTGCAGGCCTTTAATCCCAGCACTTGGGAGGCAGAGCCTGGCGGATCTCTGTGAGTTCGAGGCCAGCCTGGTCTACAGAGCGAGCTCCAGGACAGGCACCAGAACTACATAGAGAAATCCTGTCTTGAAAAACCAAAAAAAAACAAACCCCAAAAAGACAAAAAACCAAAAAACCCCAGACTGGTAACCACAAAGGTGTGTTCCCTTCTGGCCTGCGAGCACACTACATGCATGCCTGCCTGTCTGTAAGCTGTTGGGTCTGTGATGCCTCCACCTGCTCTTCCCTTCCCCAGCCCTTTGGGCCGAGTCTCTTTTCTTCACTTGGGTCTTCTCCGTTGCACCCCCAGAAAGGCCTTCCCCATTGGCCATTATGGCTCATGTTCTCCTACCCCATGAGCGTCACAGGAGTGTGTTACAGCTTCAGGAATAGCAATAGCAACTGTAGCTAATATTACAGGCCAGCCTCATGCCAGGCAGCGCTGTGAAGCTTGGCATGTGTGGATGCATTTGGTCCTGGTATTAACTCCTTGAGAGGAATATTGTTTTGGTTTCTTTAGATAATATTTTTAATTTTAAATAGTAATGTTTTGTTTGCTCTCTTTAAATAATATTTCTATTTTATGTGTGTGAGTGTTTCGCTTGCATGTAAGTCTGTGCCCCACGTGAATGCCTGGTGTTCTCAGAGACGAGAAGAGGGTACCAGATTCCCTGGAACTGGAGTTCTCAATGTGTGTGAGCTGCCACGTGGGTGTCTGGAAATGACCCAAGTCCTCTGCAAGAGCACCAAATGCTCTTAACTGCCAAGCCACCTCTCCAGCCTGGAGACGAACTCTGCTGATGCTCAGAGTGAAACCGGGTCCCGAGTGAGGTTAATATGCTTGCTCATTCTGTCCATGCCGTAAGCTTGATTGAGTGTTCACGGATGAGGCTTCATTATAGGATGTGGGGTACAGAAATGAGTAAATGATGGTTCCTTGCATTTAGTCACGAGAAGACCATCTCTAAGACCAGGGTGGACCAGTCACTCTCTCCTGAGATCTTGGATTTGTTGCTTAGACAGGTATCTGAGTGTTAACTTTTCCCATCAGTGAAAGGTAATAAAAGCACCTGCTCCTTCACTTAACTCACTCATGACATGTACAGGGCACCCAGATGTGGGGTACTACTGAGCACCCTCCCTCTGGGAACAGGTGATCGCAATTATATTCCCTCTTCTTACCTGGAGGAAGGAAAGAGAATTAGCCACCACTTTCGATCCCAGTTGTACTAAGTCTCTCAGAACCTGTCCCCTCGCTTACTTAACCAGGCATCTCATAGCACCAGGGGACTCTAAAATGTATCAGAGATTTTTGCTAGAATAATTTTTCCCACTGTGTGTGTACATACACGCTGTGTTGGAGCCAGAGTCTTGCTGTGTAGCCCAGGCTGGCCTCAGTCTTGAGATAGTCCAGAGTTCTGGAACTACAGACATATGCCACCACACCCATCTTCTGGCTAGAATCTCTAAGTGGTTTTGTTTGCCCCGTGCATTCAAGAGATGCTGGGCTGTTACACCCAGCCAATGGAATTGCAGTATTCCAGACAGGAGCCGCTTCTGGTGGGAAGTGACCAGTGACCGTGGTCTTCACAAAAGTGTCGTCCCCACCTGCCCTGCGCTTCCCCAGCCCCAGGCCCTGCCCCACTGCTGCCTCCCCAGCCCCAGGCCCTGCCCGGCTGCTGCCTCCCCAGCCCCAGGCCCTGCCCAGCTGCTGCCTCCCCAGCCCCAGGCCCTGCCCCGCTGCTGCCTCCCCAGCCCCAGGCCCTGCCCCACTGCTGCTTCCCCAGCCCCAGGCCCTGCCCCGCTGCTGCCTCCTGAGACCACCTTCCTCGTCTGCTATTCGACTGCTCGGCGGTGGGCGGACAATCTGGAAACCCCTAGTCTATAACTGCCTTCACCCCTCGATGGAGACTGTGTGATTTGGCTTCCAGCCTGGCTGTTTAATCCAGCAGCTGTTATCTGGGAGCCAATGCACAGTTCTGTTTTGCTTTCTGTCATTTTTTTCCCCAAAGAGTATTCGCTACACACACGCCTGAGACCGTCCCCACGGAAGCAGGATCGCCTCACATCCTCTTCCTGAGATGGGCTTCCAGTCCTCTCAAATCTTACCTAAGAGGAAGTGTTCGCCTCTGGTTCGGGCCTGCCCCACCCGCACCCCCTTTTCTGTCGCTCATAGTTTGTTTCCCGGGTCTCATTTGTTGCTTGGTCTGTTAGAACCAAACATGCCCTCCCAGGTTGGGGGATCTTGCCGAGTGATAGGGCAGCTCTGCTGTAGGCTCCCACTTTCCAAGACAGACGCAGTCAAAGCTGCTCGCTCGGGGAAGCATCTAGCCTGCCGGTCCCACTGAGTCTGTGGTTTTGCTCAGTCTATCTGCCTGGCTCCCACCCTGCCGCAGGCCAGTGTAATGTTATTTTTGAAATTTTCATCCCATGTATTCATTGCACATGGTTCTGTGTGACAAGCACGTTTTCATCCAAGTCTGAATTGTATTCTGTGCATAATCTCCCCCATCCCCTCTATCCTCTCCTCTCTCCCCACACCCCTGGGTCCCTTTGTTCCTCTGGACAGTTGCTTCTGCTTTCATGCCGTGCATCTATACGTGATTTTTATGTCTCAGTTATCTAGGAACCACATAGGATCGAAAATACAGGATGTTTGTCTTTCTGACACTGAATTTGCTTTCTGTGATTGTCTCCAGTTGTGTTCCTGCAAATGACACAGCTTTATTATGTTATATGACTGAATAAAACCATTGTTCATACAACACACACACACACACACCTTTTTGAGATTTCTGTGTGTCTGTATCAGGGTATGTGCATGTGAGTGCAGTTGCTCACAGAGGCCAGAAGAGGGCACCGGCTCCCCTGGAGCTGGAGACACTGCCGTTGTGAGGTTCCTGATGTCCTGAACTGAACTCAGGTTGCCTGCAGGAGCAGTGCCCAGCTCCTAACCGCTGAGCCATCTCTCCAGCCCCATACACAACATTTTCTTTATTCATTCTTCTGTTGATGGGCACCTGCTTAGTTCCATAATTTAGCTACTGTGAATAGTTCTGCACTGAACATTGATAGAAGCACTCGCTTTTGGGTACCATCTGTGGGTCTGATCTTGGGCTACGATATAATGAGTGAGTCACCATCCTTGAATGCAGAGGACTGACTAGTAGCAGGACACGTGAGTTCAGTGAAATGTCCCAAATCTGCTAACTGGGACCTCTTTGTCCCACCACAGTGGGACAGGTTGTGGCCAGGAGAGACCACACAGGAGAGGACCTGGCTTAAAGATGAATTAGGGGCTGGCCACGTCCCACCCATTCTCCTTCCCCTCTCTCATTCAGACACCAAGCTCCTGCCTCAACCTCCCCTTCTCTCTGAGTTGCCAGCCCACCCTACGCCATCAATCCCCTGTGGCCCCAGACATGTCACTTGGTCAGAATGCCTTGACAACATCCTGTCCCAAAGGACCCTCCACTGCGCTCTCTCATGCTGGCAACGACACCCTTTCCAACTCCCACCAGGTCTCACAGGCTGCCTTCACCTGCCTAATTCTGCTGTCTTCTGGGGCCGAGCATGACTGGCCTCCTCGAGGTTTTCCTCTTGGGCTTGGGGGCATTCGATTGCACACTGACGTTTGATTGGCATTCGATTGCACCCTGCTGGGGGTCTGCCTCTCCTCCCCCTTGTCAAAAGGATTCTCATCTTGCTCCATCTCCTTAGGAGATAGTGCTGGCCTGTGGCAGTCACCATCTATATTAACTGATCAAAGTTGGGGAGCAGGCATTGGGGTGGGGTGTAGCTGGAGTTTTCTCTCTGGGTCCCACCAAGCCCCAGCAGTCCCTTAGCCCACTTATAAAATAAACATACAGACGCTTATATTATTTAAACTGCTTGGCCATTAGCTCAGGCCTATCATTGTCTAGCTCTTACTCTTATATTCAGCCCATTACTATTAATCTATACTTTGCCACGTGGCTTATTGGTACCTTACATCTTCCTTGTCCTAACGGCGGCTGCAGTCTCCCCCCCCTGCCTTCCTCTTCCCTCAGTTCTCCTCTCTGTTAGTCCCGCCTATACTTCCTGTCTGGCTACTGGCCAATCAGTGTTTTGTTTACTAACCAATCAGAGCAACACATTTGCCACACAGAACATCCCACAGCACTTCCCCTTTTCTTTTTTTTTTTAAAAAGGAAGGTTTTAACTTTTACATAGTAAAATTACAGATAACAAAACAATTATCAAGCAATAATTACAGTTATAATATCTAGTTTATTTATAATAACTAGTCTATTTGGCAAAATTAAAGAAGGTATCTTATTTATCTTATATTTGTGAGTCTAAGGTTTCATATCTAACTTACCTTTTATCATAACTAAGGAAAATTGTAACTATCTAGTTTCAACTACATCAAAGACCTCAGAAGGATATACTATTACCTGAGAAATGGGAGAAGGATGCAAGCAACTTTCGGGAGTCTTGCAGGATAGACAGAGACAGCTGGCAGCCTGGACAGTCATCCAAAGTTTCTCTGTAAAGTTGGGGCATCTGTCTTCAGCCCACAGGCCTCGAGTCTCTCAGTCATTTTTCTCTGTGTCCTGTAGAATGTCTGGCAATTTCCTCTGCAAAGCAGGAACCTGAAGGACCATTTTGCCAAGCAAAGTTCAGTGGTCACCTTCCAGTCGATCAAGCAGTTCAGGCAAGAACAGTTTCTTGCCCAAATGGCTATTTTTGCCAAGGTGAAGATAAACTCCATATAGGTTCAGCAATTTACCCTTTTATCCTGTCATATCTATATCATATCCCCTTTTCTTCTTTAGAAAGAGATCACATTTATAATCAACCTGATTTAAATAAAAATATTGGTTTTTCTCTGTCCCACACCAGAGGGCTCTTTTGATCTGGGACACAAGAATCTCTTAACTATTTTTTTTAAAGCAATATGTCTGGGTTTAGAGAAGGAATGAGCCAATTCCATCTCTAAAGCCAGCTTGGTATATTTGGGAATTTGGGTGTAGCTTTTCTTACTACTTCCTGCTGGAGGGGGCGCTGTATCTTATGGGGACACAAAGAAAATTTTAGGATCGTGGAGTAGTCCGTGAGGGTGTATCGTCTGAGCCAGTTGCCTTGAATCCGATCTGGATGTTGAATCATCTGGGCCATGGTGTCATCAGAGACCTTTCAGGGGGTCTTGGCTGGTCAAACCTGATGTATCTTAATCTGGAACTAATTCATAGCCTCTGGCTTTCTGTGGAAACAAAAGCAGAGCCTCCTTTCCAAAGCAACATATCCTTACATCCAAATTTTGAAGTCAAGGTATCTTTAAAGTATACATATTTGTTTACCTCAACAGCTTTTATAATCAAATGTTTTTCTTCAGTTACGAATATCAAAGAGAACATAATCCAGTTTTTTGTGTGATAGCCATCTTTACATGGCTTATTTTTTATATTACCTTGAACCCATTGCTTTAAACTGCAGCATTCTAAGACTGAAATGGTGCTGTGGCTGCTGGCTCCGCCCACTTCAGCTTCCCAACATGGCGGTGGTGCGTTTACCACCAGCTCTGGGAGCCATCAACTCTCAGAAATAGTGGGTCTATGCTTCTATCAATGCAGCGTGTAGCCCAGAAACCTCTTTTTTTTTTTTAAACTAGTAAAAATTATATCCAACACACAGCATAGTGCGCAGCTTGGAGACACCTCTGTGTAACATAGCCTAGGTCAAGCCTGCATGCACGCCACGAACCTCCCATAGCTCAAACCCGGTTGTTGCGGCGTCTAGCTGCCCATATGAGACATGAAGCAAGAACCTGGTTTTGGCTCCATTTAGAATTGGTTATTAAATATTTTCAGGTTTAAGGTGGAAACTCAGGCCATTGGGCGCCATTTGTAGCTGGAGTTTTCTCTCTGGGTCCTGCCAAGCCCCAGCAGTCCCTTAGCCCACTTATAAAATAAACATACAGACGCTTATATTATTTAAACTGCTTGGCCATTAGCTCAGGCCTATCATTGTCTAGCTCTTACTCTTATATTCAGCCCATTACTATTAATCTATACTTTGCCACGTGGCTTACTGGTACCTTACATCTTCCTTGTCCTAACGGTGGCTGCAGTCTCCCCCGCTGTCTTCCTCTTCCCTCAGTTCTCCTCTCTGTTAGTCCCGCCTATACTTCCTGTCTGGCTACTGGCCAATCAGTGTTTTGTTTACTAACCAATCAGAGCAACACATTTGCCATACAGAACACCCCACAGCAGTGGGGCACACATGTAATCTCGTCACATGGGGCAGGGCACACATGTAATCCTGTCACACAGCTGGTGGAGGCAGGAGGGTGAGAAGCCCAAGGCTAGCTTCAACTGTATGGCTAGTTCAGGGCCAGCCTGTGCTACATGGGCTCCATTCTGAAGGATGGAGAGAACATGGTGACTAGTGACTGGTACCTCCTTTAGAAGCCTTCAGTACTGGTGCTGCCTTACTCCCTGGGGCAGATCTGTGTTGGTCAGTCTGTGTTCAGATGGACCGTAGACTCCACAGGGTCCTGGAGCATGGGAAGCGCTGGTGCATCCTCATTTACAGCTCACTGCCTGGTGGAGCCTGAGGGCTGAGGGCTGAGTGGTGAGGGCTGAGGGGTGAGGGGTGAAGCTGAGGGGTGAAGGCTGAGGGGTAAAGGGTGAGGGCTGAGGCACCTCAGTGCAGCTGGGTCTGGCCAGTAGGAGGCGCAAGTAGCAGCTAGAGGAGCAGGAAGAAGGAACAGCTGGAGTGCAGACTCTGTGCTTTTACAGCCCCTGGCAGTGAATGGCTGCCCCACAGCTCCGTCCCTGCCTCTGGATGCTCCCCTGGCCTCCAGGCCTGGGGTTCAAGGGCTTCCTGCGCCCAAGTCTGTGGGGGCCGCACTGTGTGTTGCTCATTGCTGGCCCGTCGTTTACAAATCCTTCGGGTGCTTTCTGTAGTTTACTGCTTCATTCTTGGGGAACACCATGTCTTTGGGGTGTGGTGGTCAGGAGTTCATAAACATTCCTTTTCTTTGCGGTTCACCCCCCCTTGAGGCCGTCACTTCTGACTCCCAGCCATCCCTGTCACTCACCTCCACGTTTGCAGTAATACACGTTCATTTCCTCATACTTTAGGAATTATCGGCGGCTTTCTGTCTTGATAGATGACAGCGCCGTTCACTCACATCCCCTCTGCCGCCCTCCCTCACAGCCCCACGTCAGCGCATCCTTATTTATAGCGCCTCCATCATTTCCTTTCTGAGGAAGAGTCTTGCTGTTGCTCTTCTTTCTCCAGCATCTCTTGAGTCCATGTTTGGTAAGAGATGACAATGCCAGCCCCATACCTCAGCTGCTTTCCACACTCCACGTGTGTGTGTGTGTGTGTGTGTGTGTGTGTGTGTGTGCATTTGTGTGTACGTATATGTGTGTTTCTGTGTGTATGTATGTGTGTATGTATGTATGGTATATATATATATGTATTTGTGTATGTGTATATGTGCATGTGTGTATGTATGTGTATGTGTATATATGTGTATGTATGCATATGTAATGTATGCACATGTGTGTGTGTATTTATGTGTTTGAGACAGTGTCTTGCCATGTAGCCCTGGCTGCCTGGAATTTGCCATGTAGACCATGCTGGTCTCAAAGTCATAGAGATTTGCTTCTCTGCTGAGATTACAGGTGTGCGCCACAATTCCAGGTGTGCACCACAACTCCAGGCTTGTCTACTGATCTGTTAAGGTTTGTGACTAACACCGAAGGGAAGAAAATTGTCAGACTGTCATTCTGTTGCTGTTGACACTACCATGACCACAGCAACTTGGGAGGGAAGGGTTTATTTAGCTTGTCCTCAGGGCACAGGTCATTGAGGGAGGGACTTGCAGGCTGGTCTGCCTACTGTTCCATACAGAGTTAGCTGTGGCCCAAACACCCAGCTTCACAGCCGCAGACGCCCAGAGGAACCAGAGGCTTCCTACAGCAGAGCTGCTGGCTGGCTGGCAGGCGGGCTCAGCTAACTTTCTTACTTTGTCCAAAGCCACCTGCATACGTCCCCCAGTGTGGCACACTACATCAGCTGACAGCCTACCATGGACATGCCCGCAGGCCCATCTGATCAGGACAGTCCTTCTCTGGAGATTCTCAGGTGACTTCTAGGCTGTGTCA
>CABHPP010169231.1:0-12046 GCA_902168425.1 Peromyscus attwateri | reverse complement strand
TCTCTCTGGCTCCTTAACCTGAATCTTAATGATCAGGGCACAGTGCTCTGAAATTCTTAGAAAGAGCTGCAGAAGCCAGCAGGAGTCGTTCCTAGGCAGTCCCTGGGAGAGGTCTTTGGTTATGCTAGACAGACTGCCTAGGCAAAGAGCGAGGATGTCCTTGCCTGTAGAGGGAACCTCCTCTTCATCAGGAAGGTGATACAGTTGTCTTCCCTCAAGATCATGATAGATGCTCCTGTTCCTTCCCCCATCCAGAGAGGCCCCCCCCCCCCCCCAGAGCGGCCCCCCCATCCCGAGAGCCGTCCCCCCATCCCGAGAGCCCCTCATTTCACTGTTACCTACAGTTCAGGAGATAAGGCAGCCTCGCTTGCTTCTTCCCCGTAAGAGCTTTTGCCTTCCAAGTCCGTCTTCTAACGGCAGACTGCCGTCTGAGCCATTCTCTCTGAAGAGACCAAAGGAACAGGTGATGTTTCCCTGGGCCTGGTCCCACAGACTGTTCCTCACCCCAGTCCCTCAGGGATAGTCTCTCCTCTGTGTAAGGACTGTCTTAGCCCAAATTCTGTTACAACTAGATACTAGGGGTAGGGGTATCTTATAAAGAATAATGGTTTATTCTACTTGTTCAGGGGGAGGGAGGGGGGATTGCACCGGGTTGTAACGTCCTTGATGAAATGGAGCAAGTGAGACAGAGTCAGCACACTTTGATCCCAGAGCTACTTCGTTGATGAGCTAATCTGTGCGTGAGAGCAGAGAATTTCTGATGGCCCAGCCTCCTCCCAGAGGTCCCGCCCCTGCCCCTTACCACACGGTGAGGATGTTTGGAGGGATGGTCTTGACTTCTGGAAATGGACTTGTCTGGATTAGTTGCTTTTTTTCATTGTTGTGACCAAACACCTGAGAAGCTGTAAGGGAGGGAGGGCTCTTCCCCGGCTTACAGGCTTTCTATTGCTTGACAAAGCACCATGGCCAGCATTAACTTGGGGAGGAGAGGGTTGATTTTTATCTTAGGGATCTTATGGTTTTAGTCCATCATCCAGGGAAGTCATGGCAGGAGTTGATGCAGAGGCCATAGGGGAACACTGCTTGATGGCTTGCTCCTTGTGGCTTGCTCAGCCTGCCTTTTTTTTCTCCCTCCCTCCCTCCCTCCCCCCCTCCCTCCTTCTCTTCCTTTCCTCCCACCCCGCCCCAAGATAGGGTTTTTCTGTGTAGCCTTGGCTCTCCTGGAACTCACTCTGTAGACCAGGCTGGCCTCGAACTCACAGAGACCCGCCTGCCTCTGCCTCCCGAGTGCTGGGATTAAAGGTGCCCCTTTTTTTAACAGTTGCAGAACCGCCACAGCCCAGGGATGGCACCATCCACAGTGAGCTGGGCCCTCCCACATCCATCATCAATCAAGAAAATGCCTCGCAGGCCAATCTTACAGAAGCATTTTCTGAGTTGAAGTTACCTCTTCAAATGGCTCTAACTTGTGTCAGATTGACATAAGACCATCCCGCACACAGGCTGAGAAGACACAGGCCCACATGGTCCTGGTGCTGCCAGTTTCCTTCCTTGTCTCCTTCTATTCCATCAGAGACGCCCCTCCCCCAAATTCAGTGCAGCTCTTCTGCTCTGGAAGTGTCCTCCTGGACCCACCCAAAGATGTGCCTCGACAACGCTCCGAGCGTTTCTTGTCTAATCAAGCCGGCGTCAGAATCAACTATCTCATTCTCTTTCCCAACTTTTGTTGGGGCTCAGAGGAAGTGGCAGAGGCTGAATGCTGGGGGCCTGATGCAGACTGCTTAACTCCTCTTTATAAATGCAAGGCTGATTTGCATTCCGTCAGCAACCAACGTGCCTACCCCCTCCACCCATCAGTCCCGGGAGTGGTGGTTTGTTGTAGTGTTGGGAGCTGAACCTAGGCCCTCCTGTGTGCCAGGTGAGGGCTCCACCATTGAGCCATGTTCTAGCCCTCTTGCGTGTTGCGCTGAACTCCGTTTTTTGTGTTACATGAGCATTATGGGGGATGGATTCCCACTCTTGGGTGTGCACACATTGACATTTGATGGATGTTGATCAATGGACCAGGGTCCTTCCGGTTATCACTACCTTCTTGCCTCCATTGCAGTAGGAGGGAAAACTCATTTCCATTTGATAGGCCATTTCAATCCACATCTTATCGATTTCTCCTGAGGTTGGCTATTTCCTGTGTGTTGGCACCAGCTGTATTTCGTGTTTTGTGAATAGCCCATAACTAATTTTTCATGCATATTTATCATTGCCTTAGTGATTTTTTTAACCTTCTTTATGTATTAAAGACATGAACATGCACCTAGAAAATAAATTTCATTTTATGGGCATTTAATTTTACTTGGGCCTTGCTGTTCGTCTACACATAGGATTGATAGGTTTTTAACAGTTGAACTTAGCCGTTTGGTGCCTCTGCGCTTACTCCGGGTGCACCTGAACTTCTGACTTGCACCTGAACAGCTGCCTCCAGGTTGTGGTCCTCAGTTCCTTTGGAAGATAGTCGACTCATCTTCCGGGGCTGCTTAGCCACAGCTGGAGACTGGGTCATGGAGAGACAGTCCCTATCTGCATCTCCACAGTTTGATCTGGGTGCCACTAGACAGACCGTATGACCCGCTGCACACTGGGATGATGGAGAGGAAGAGGCTAGAGGTCATGGGGGTGTGGACATGAGGCGGGTGATGATGCCCGTCTCAGTAAGCCCCTCCTAACACTAACGCGGGGCCTCCTCAGGAAGCGTCTAGGACTAGGACCATAGGAACCAGGGCAGTTGTCAAGAGGAGAGGCCAATCTGCCCTCGCCACATCTGTGCACTCTGACTGAGCCCAAGAGGGAGCAAAGATGGACAAGTGGGACCATGCTTCTATAGACCACGTGACTTGGTTCAGCTTTGACATTCTGTGGTCACAGCCCCATGACATATGTGGGTCAGTGTTATTCTATCAACTGCCCCATCCCCCCCACACACACACACTTAACAGAGTGACTTCCCAGTTCCCCCCCCCCATACACACACACACACACACACACACACACACACACACACAACAGAGTGACTTCCCAGTGAGCGCTGCTTGGGGGAGAGTGGATGCTGGCAAACTGCTCTCATTGTCACTTGCTGAGTGGAGGCTGGGGGACTTCCAGGATCGGGGCCACTTGGTGCCCTGTTCTCTCAGCCAGTTCCCCATGGCTTAGAAGGTGTAAGCAGTTTTTAAGAGGTGTTGACAGCCCTGGGGAGGCAGCTTAGTGGTAGGCAGCTGGCCTGGCGTGTGTGAGCCCTAATTTAGAGTGATGATGATGTATAAGCAGTGCCACAGGAGTCTGGAGTGTGCCTGTGTTTGCGTGCTGTGTGGGGTGAATATGTGTATGCCTGCATCCCCAGGAGACAATATCACATGTCGTTCCTCAGGGTTTACCATCTCTTTCTTAAGGCGACGTCTCTCACTGGCTCGGAACTCACTTAGTGGAGTAGTGCCTGTTTCTGACTCCCTAGCATTGGGATTACAGGCAAGTGCCACCTGCCTGGAACTATGTAGACCAGGCTAGCCTTGAACTCAGATCCACCTGCCTCTGCATTCTGAGTGCTGGGATTAGAGGTGTGGGCCACCCACTATGCCGGGTCTTATTCTCATGGGTTGGTCAGAGCTCAGGTTGTGGGGTGGTTGAGACTGGCTGAGTGGTCTCCCCAGCCTACCACAGGGATTCTGTTGTTACTTTTCAGCAAGGCAGGCCCTCTGACCAAACCCTGTGAACAGCCCTTAAAAACAGCCTAGGACAAGCCTGCTGTACAGATGGATAGCCCGCATTTGCTCGTAAAAATTAGGGGTGACAATTGGACATAAAAACCAGACTGGTAGCCGCTGGTGGTGCAGGCCTTTAATCCCAGCACTTGGGAGGCAGAGCCTGGCGGATCTCTGTGAGTTCGAGGCCAGCCTGGTCTACAGAGCGAGCTCCAGGACAGGCACCAGAACTACATAGAGAAATCCTGTCTTGAAAAACCAAAAAAAAACAAACCCCAAAAAGACAAAAAACCAAAAAACCCCAGACTGGTAACCACAAAGGTGTGTTCCCTTCTGGCCTGCGAGCACACTACATGCATGCCTGCCTGTCTGTAAGCTGTTGGGTCTGTGATGCCTCCACCTGCTCTTCCCTTCCCCAGCCCTTTGGGCCGAGTCTCTTTTCTTCACTTGGGTCTTCTCCGTTGCACCCCCAGAAAGGCCTTCCCCATTGGCCATTATGGCTCATGTTCTCCTACCCCATGAGCGTCACAGGAGTGTGTTACAGCTTCAGGAATAGCAATAGCAACTGTAGCTAATATTACAGGCCAGCCTCATGCCAGGCAGCGCTGTGAAGCTTGGCATGTGTGGATGCATTTGGTCCTGGTATTAACTCCTTGAGAGGAATATTGTTTTGGTTTCTTTAGATAATATTTTTAATTTTAAATAGTAATGTTTTGTTTGCTCTCTTTAAATAATATTTCTATTTTATGTGTGTGAGTGTTTCGCTTGCATGTAAGTCTGTGCCCCACGTGAATGCCTGGTGTTCTCAGAGACGAGAAGAGGGTACCAGATTCCCTGGAACTGGAGTTCTCAATGTGTGTGAGCTGCCACGTGGGTGTCTGGAAATGACCCAAGTCCTCTGCAAGAGCACCAAATGCTCTTAACTGCCAAGCCACCTCTCCAGCCTGGAGACGAACTCTGCTGATGCTCAGAGTGAAACCGGGTCCCGAGTGAGGTTAATATGCTTGCTCATTCTGTCCATGCCGTAAGCTTGATTGAGTGTTCACGGATGAGGCTTCATTATAGGATGTGGGGTACAGAAATGAGTAAATGATGGTTCCTTGCATTTAGTCACGAGAAGACCATCTCTAAGACCAGGGTGGACCAGTCACTCTCTCCTGAGATCTTGGATTTGTTGCTTAGACAGGTATCTGAGTGTTAACTTTTCCCATCAGTGAAAGGTAATAAAAGCACCTGCTCCTTCACTTAACTCACTCATGACATGTACAGGGCACCCAGATGTGGGGTACTACTGAGCACCCTCCCTCTGGGAACAGGTGATCGCAATTATATTCCCTCTTCTTACCTGGAGGAAGGAAAGAGAATTAGCCACCACTTTCGATCCCAGTTGTACTAAGTCTCTCAGAACCTGTCCCCTCGCTTACTTAACCAGGCATCTCATAGCACCAGGGGACTCTAAAATGTATCAGAGATTTTTGCTAGAATAATTTTTCCCACTGTGTGTGTACATACACGCTGTGTTGGAGCCAGAGTCTTGCTGTGTAGCCCAGGCTGGCCTCAGTCTTGAGATAGTCCAGAGTTCTGGAACTACAGACATATGCCACCACACCCATCTTCTGGCTAGAATCTCTAAGTGGTTTTGTTTGCCCCGTGCATTCAAGAGATGCTGGGCTGTTACACCCAGCCAATGGAATTGCAGTATTCCAGACAGGAGCCGCTTCTGGTGGGAAGTGACCAGTGACCGTGGTCTTCACAAAAGTGTCGTCCCCACCTGCCCTGCGCTTCCCCAGCCCCAGGCCCTGCCCCACTGCTGCCTCCCCAGCCCCAGGCCCTGCCCGGCTGCTGCCTCCCCAGCCCCAGGCCCTGCCCAGCTGCTGCCTCCCCAGCCCCAGGCCCTGCCCCGCTGCTGCCTCCCCAGCCCCAGGCCCTGCCCCACTGCTGCTTCCCCAGCCCCAGGCCCTGCCCCGCTGCTGCCTCCTGAGACCACCTTCCTCGTCTGCTATTCGACTGCTCGGCGGTGGGCGGACAATCTGGAAACCCCTAGTCTATAACTGCCTTCACCCCTCGATGGAGACTGTGTGATTTGGCTTCCAGCCTGGCTGTTTAATCCAGCAGCTGTTATCTGGGAGCCAATGCACAGTTCTGTTTTGCTTTCTGTCATTTTTTTCCCCAAAGAGTATTCGCTACACACACGCCTGAGACCGTCCCCACGGAAGCAGGATCGCCTCACATCCTCTTCCTGAGATGGGCTTCCAGTCCTCTCAAATCTTACCTAAGAGGAAGTGTTCGCCTCTGGTTCGGGCCTGCCCCACCCGCACCCCCTTTTCTGTCGCTCATAGTTTGTTTCCCGGGTCTCATTTGTTGCTTGGTCTGTTAGAACCAAACATGCCCTCCCAGGTTGGGGGATCTTGCCGAGTGATAGGGCAGCTCTGCTGTAGGCTCCCACTTTCCAAGACAGACGCAGTCAAAGCTGCTCGCTCGGGGAAGCATCTAGCCTGCCGGTCCCACTGAGTCTGTGGTTTTGCTCAGTCTATCTGCCTGGCTCCCACCCTGCCGCAGGCCAGTGTAATGTTATTTTTGAAATTTTCATCCCATGTATTCATTGCACATGGTTCTGTGTGACAAGCACGTTTTCATCCAAGTCTGAATTGTATTCTGTGCATAATCTCCCCCATCCCCTCTATCCTCTCCTCTCTCCCCACACCCCTGGGTCCCTTTGTTCCTCTGGACAGTTGCTTCTGCTTTCATGCCGTGCATCTATACGTGATTTTTATGTCTCAGTTATCTAGGAACCACATAGGATCGAAAATACAGGATGTTTGTCTTTCTGACACTGAATTTGCTTTCTGTGATTGTCTCCAGTTGTGTTCCTGCAAATGACACAGCTTTATTATGTTATATGACTGAATAAAACCATTGTTCATACAACACACACACACACACACCTTTTTGAGATTTCTGTGTGTCTGTATCAGGGTATGTGCATGTGAGTGCAGTTGCTCACAGAGGCCAGAAGAGGGCACCGGCTCCCCTGGAGCTGGAGACACTGCCGTTGTGAGGTTCCTGATGTCCTGAACTGAACTCAGGTTGCCTGCAGGAGCAGTGCCCAGCTCCTAACCGCTGAGCCATCTCTCCAGCCCCATACACAACATTTTCTTTATTCATTCTTCTGTTGATGGGCACCTGCTTAGTTCCATAATTTAGCTACTGTGAATAGTTCTGCACTGAACATTGATAGAAGCACTCGCTTTTGGGTACCATCTGTGGGTCTGATCTTGGGCTACGATATAATGAGTGAGTCACCATCCTTGAATGCAGAGGACTGACTAGTAGCAGGACACGTGAGTTCAGTGAAATGTCCCAAATCTGCTAACTGGGACCTCTTTGTCCCACCACAGTGGGACAGGTTGTGGCCAGGAGAGACCACACAGGAGAGGACCTGGCTTAAAGATGAATTAGGGGCTGGCCACGTCCCACCCATTCTCCTTCCCCTCTCTCATTCAGACACCAAGCTCCTGCCTCAACCTCCCCTTCTCTCTGAGTTGCCAGCCCACCCTACGCCATCAATCCCCTGTGGCCCCAGACATGTCACTTGGTCAGAATGCCTTGACAACATCCTGTCCCAAAGGACCCTCCACTGCGCTCTCTCATGCTGGCAACGACACCCTTTCCAACTCCCACCAGGTCTCACAGGCTGCCTTCACCTGCCTAATTCTGCTGTCTTCTGGGGCCGAGCATGACTGGCCTCCTCGAGGTTTTCCTCTTGGGCTTGGGGGCATTCGATTGCACACTGACGTTTGATTGGCATTCGATTGCACCCTGCTGGGGGTCTGCCTCTCCTCCCCCTTGTCAAAAGGATTCTCATCTTGCTCCATCTCCTTAGGAGATAGTGCTGGCCTGTGGCAGTCACCATCTATATTAACTGATCAAAGTTGGGGAGCAGGCATTGGGGTGGGGTGTAGCTGGAGTTTTCTCTCTGGGTCCCACCAAGCCCCAGCAGTCCCTTAGCCCACTTATAAAATAAACATACAGACGCTTATATTATTTAAACTGCTTGGCCATTAGCTCAGGCCTATCATTGTCTAGCTCTTACTCTTATATTCAGCCCATTACTATTAATCTATACTTTGCCACGTGGCTTATTGGTACCTTACATCTTCCTTGTCCTAACGGCGGCTGCAGTCTCCCCCCCCTGCCTTCCTCTTCCCTCAGTTCTCCTCTCTGTTAGTCCCGCCTATACTTCCTGTCTGGCTACTGGCCAATCAGTGTTTTGTTTACTAACCAATCAGAGCAACACATTTGCCACACAGAACATCCCACAGCACTTCCCCTTTTCTTTTTTTTTTTAAAAAGGAAGGTTTTAACTTTTACATAGTAAAATTACAGATAACAAAACAATTATCAAGCAATAATTACAGTTATAATATCTAGTTTATTTATAATAACTAGTCTATTTGGCAAAATTAAAGAAGGTATCTTATTTATCTTATATTTGTGAGTCTAAGGTTTCATATCTAACTTACCTTTTATCATAACTAAGGAAAATTGTAACTATCTAGTTTCAACTACATCAAAGACCTCAGAAGGATATACTATTACCTGAGAAATGGGAGAAGGATGCAAGCAACTTTCGGGAGTCTTGCAGGATAGACAGAGACAGCTGGCAGCCTGGACAGTCATCCAAAGTTTCTCTGTAAAGTTGGGGCATCTGTCTTCAGCCCACAGGCCTCGAGTCTCTCAGTCATTTTTCTCTGTGTCCTGTAGAATGTCTGGCAATTTCCTCTGCAAAGCAGGAACCTGAAGGACCATTTTGCCAAGCAAAGTTCAGTGGTCACCTTCCAGTCGATCAAGCAGTTCAGGCAAGAACAGTTTCTTGCCCAAATGGCTATTTTTGCCAAGGTGAAGATAAACTCCATATAGGTTCAGCAATTTACCCTTTTATCCTGTCATATCTATATCATATCCCCTTTTCTTCTTTAGAAAGAGATCACATTTATAATCAACCTGATTTAAATAAAAATATTGGTTTTTCTCTGTCCCACACCAGAGGGCTCTTTTGATCTGGGACACAAGAATCTCTTAACTATTTTTTTTAAAGCAATATGTCTGGGTTTAGAGAAGGAATGAGCCAATTCCATCTCTAAAGCCAGCTTGGTATATTTGGGAATTTGGGTGTAGCTTTTCTTACTACTTCCTGCTGGAGGGGGCGCTGTATCTTATGGGGACACAAAGAAAATTTTAGGATCGTGGAGTAGTCCGTGAGGGTGTATCGTCTGAGCCAGTTGCCTTGAATCCGATCTGGATGTTGAATCATCTGGGCCATGGTGTCATCAGAGACCTTTCAGGGGGTCTTGGCTGGTCAAACCTGATGTATCTTAATCTGGAACTAATTCATAGCCTCTGGCTTTCTGTGGAAACAAAAGCAGAGCCTCCTTTCCAAAGCAACATATCCTTACATCCAAATTTTGAAGTCAAGGTATCTTTAAAGTATACATATTTGTTTACCTCAACAGCTTTTATAATCAAATGTTTTTCTTCAGTTACGAATATCAAAGAGAACATAATCCAGTTTTTTGTGTGATAGCCATCTTTACATGGCTTATTTTTTATATTACCTTGAACCCATTGCTTTAAACTGCAGCATTCTAAGACTGAAATGGTGCTGTGGCTGCTGGCTCCGCCCACTTCAGCTTCCCAACATGGCGGTGGTGCGTTTACCACCAGCTCTGGGAGCCATCAACTCTCAGAAATAGTGGGTCTATGCTTCTATCAATGCAGCGTGTAGCCCAGAAACCTCTTTTTTTTTTTTAAACTAGTAAAAATTATATCCAACACACAGCATAGTGCGCAGCTTGGAGACACCTCTGTGTAACATAGCCTAGGTCAAGCCTGCATGCACGCCACGAACCTCCCATAGCTCAAACCCGGTTGTTGCGGCGTCTAGCTGCCCATATGAGACATGAAGCAAGAACCTGGTTTTGGCTCCATTTAGAATTGGTTATTAAATATATTCAGGTTTAAGGTGGAAACTCAGGCCTTTGGGCGCCATTTGTAGCTGGAGTTTTCTCTCTGGGTCCCACCAAGCCCCAGCAGCCCCTTAGCCCACTTATAAAATAAACACACAGACTCTTATATTATTTAAACTGCTTGGCCATTAGCTCAGGCCTATCATTGTCTAGCTCTTACTCTTATATTTAGCCCATTTCTATTAATCTATACTTTACCATGTGGCTTGTCCTAACGGCGGCTGCAGTCTCCCCCGCTGTCTTCCTCTTCCCTCAGTTCTCCTCTCTGTTAGTCCCGCCTATACTTCCTATCTGGCTACTGGCCAATCAGTGTTTTGTTTACTAACCAATCAGAGCAACACATTTGCCATACAGAACACCCCACAGCAGTGGGGCACACATGTAATCTCGTCACATGGGGCAGGACACACATGTAATCCTGTCACACAGCTGGTGGAGGCAGGAGGGTGAGAAGCCCAAGGCTAGCTTCAACTGTATGGCTAGTTCAGGGCCAGCCTGTGCTACATGGGCTCCATTCTGAAGGATGGAGAGAACATGGTGACTAGTGACTGGTACCTCCTTTAGAAGCCTTCAGTACTGGTGCTGCCTTACTCCCTGGGGCAGATCTGTGTTGGTCAGTCTGTGTTCAGATGGACCGTAGACTCCACAGGGTCCTGGAGCATGGGAAGCGCTGGTGCATCCTCATTTACAGCTCACTGCCTGGTGGAGCCTGAGGGCTGAGGGCTGAGTGGTGAGGGCTGAGGGGTGAGGGGTGAAGCTGAGGGGTGAGGGCTGAGAGGTGAGGGGTGAGGGCTGAGGCACCTCAGTGCAGCTGGGTCTGGCCAGTAGGAGGCGCAAGTAGCAGCTAGAGGAGCAGGAAGAAGGAACAGCTGGAGTGCGGACTCTGTGCTTTACAGCCCCTGGCAGTGAATGGCTGCCCCACAGCTCCGTCCCTGCCTCTGGATGCTCCCCTGGCCTCCAGGCCTGGGGTTCAAGGGCTTCCTGCGCCCAAGTCTGTGGGGGCCGCACTGTGTGTTGCTCATTGCTGGCCCGTCGTTTACAAATCCTTCGGGTGCTTTCTGTAGTTTACTGCTTCATTCTTGGGGAACACCATGTCTTTGGGGTGTGGTGGTCAGGAGTTCATAAACATTCCTTTTCTTTGCGGTTCACCCCCCCTTGAGGCCGTCACTTCTGACTCCCAGCCATCCCTGTCACTCACCTCCACGTTTGCAGTAATACACGTTCATTTCCTCATACTTTAGGAATTATCGGCGGCTTTCTGTCTTGATAGATGACAGTGCCGCTCACTCACATCCCCTCTGCCGCCCTCCCTCACAGCCCCACGTCAGCGCATCCTTATTTATAGCGCCTCCATCATTTCCTTTCTGAGGAAGAGTCTTGCTGTTGCTCTTCTTTCTCCAGCATCTCTTGAGTCCATGTTTGGTAAGAGATGACAATGCCAGCCCCATACCTCAGCTGCTTTCCACACTCCGTGTGTGTGTGTGTGTGTGTGTGTGTGTGTGTGTGTGCATTTGTGTGTACGTATATGTGTGTTTCTGTGTGTATGTATGTGTGTATGTATGTATGGTATATATATATATGTATTTGTGTATGTGTATATGTGCATGTGTGTATGTATGTGTATGTGTATATATGTGTATGTATGCATATGTAATATATGCACATGTGTGTGTGTATTTATGTGTTTGAGACAGTGTCTTGCCATGTAGCCCTGGCTGCCTGGAATTTGCCATGTAGACCATGCTGGTCTCAAAGTCACAGAGATTTGCTTCTCTGCTGAGATTACAGGTGTGCGCCACAATTCCAGGTGTGCACCACAACTCCAGGCTTGTCTACTGATCTGTTAAGGTTTGTGACTAACACCGAAGGGAAGAAAATTGTCAGACTGTCATTCTGTTGCTGTTGACACTACCATGACCACAGCAACTTGGGAGGGAAGGGTTTATTTAGCTTGTCCTCAGGGCACAGGTCATTGAGGGAGGGACTTGCAGGCTGGTCTGCCTACTGTTCCATACAGAGTTAGCTGTGGCCCAAACACCCAGCTTCACAGCCGCAGACGCCCAGAGGAACCAGAGGCTTCCTACAGCAGAGCTGCTGGCTGGCTGGCAGGCGGGCTCAGCTAACTTTCTTACTTTGTCCAAAGCCACCTGCATACGTCCCCCAGCGTGGCACACTACATCAGCTGACAGCCTACCATGGACATGCCCGCAGGCCCATCTGATCGGGACAGTCCTTCTCTGGAGATTCTCAGGTGACTTCTAGGCTGTGTCA
>CABHPP010169230.1:9430-33120 GCA_902168425.1 Peromyscus attwateri | reverse complement strand
AAGTCTGCGGGAGTGGGAGAGGTGTTGAAAGAGCTTGGTGCTTTTTTGTCTTTACCATTGAAGTTTCTGGTTTTTGCCTCTTCCTAAATGAGTCATTATTTTTTAAAAAAAGGAACCTATCTTGGGGAGGGAGTAGGGAGACCGCTGCCGAAGGTGGTGGAGGCCTCGGTGGAGCCGGCAGTCAGGTGACTGAGGTTACAACTGGACCACCCCGCCCCTGCTTCTGGTTCTGGAGTCCTGGCCTTACAGGCGTGTGCCACCACACCCAGTTTACTTGGTGCTGGGGATCGAACCCAGGGCTTCGTGGGTCCCAGTCAGGCACTCTCCTGACCAAGCCACGCCCCCAGCCCCTGTGAGCATTCTTTCTATGTTTCTCATAAATTTCCTGTTGGGGCGGGTGTGCGAGCCCAGCATGGAGCGTGCACCTCACCAAGGTCGGTAGCCTCTCCAGCACCTGTCCTGGGCTGGTCCGTTTGTCCCCCTCGCTGCCTCTGTCAGCTGCCTCTGTCATCGTTTGCCTCTGTCATCTCTGGGAAGCCCTCTGCGGCTTCTGCGCTTGCTTTCATGAGTGCTGAGAGAGGACTGTTGTGGAAGGAGGGAGGGACAACACGAAGTGGGTCCCTTATGTAAGGCCAGGCACCGTGAAGGGTGCATTTATATACTCCTTGTTTTATTCAGGCCTTACATTAACTCATGCGGGACCAGAGTCAAAGAGGCGAGGCCAGCTACCGAAGAAGAGCTGCTGGGTGCCAAGGCTGGCCTCGCTTCCACCCCAGTTTTGACTCTTGAGTTCCTGTGACTTCAGCCAAGTCAGGAGGAGCATGCCTCCCCGTCGTAGGTTAGGGTAGATCTTGGTTTCCTTCCAGGCATCTTAGCAGACAGTGTTGCCTTGACCACCATCAGATTCTCTCAGGTTTGTGTTGTTCAGGGCCGCCCTTCTTTATGTGGGAGGGGTTGATGATCCTAGGCATTCTCCCCGCGCAGCTCCTGGGATCCCGGCTTGGCTCCCTGTGGCCCATGCAGACCAAAGTGACGCTGAATGAATCTGATTTCCAGGATGTAGTGCGTTCCTCTTCCAGCACGTGGGCACCCAGCGCTGACTACCCCGGTGCCCACCAGCTCCTTCACTCAGCTAGCCTGCTCACGTGGAAAGTGCTTTCTTTGAAGAAAGCAGAAGGCGGGGCATTGGCGTGTCTTTGAGCACGAGTGAATAGGCAGCTAAGGAAGAATACTGGGGCTTTGAATCCAGAGTGAACAGGATGAGGCAGAGGGGGGCAGCCGAGGCCGCCTCTGCCTTCTCCCCTTCCCATTGGTATGGCCGCTAGCAAGTGCCGGGCTGCACAGAAAAATAGACATGCCTGCAGAAGGCCAGTGTCCTGCCTGCATCCATCCCAGTTCTGCTTTCTGAAAGTCCTTTGAAATTACACCTCACGAGCATCACAGCCGCTCTGTGGAACCATTCCACACCGTACAGCAGTGGGCAGTGTCGGATCGTGTGTGTGTGTGTGTGTGTGTGTGTGTGTGTGTGTGTGTGTGTGTGTAGATGTGTTGCCTGTATGCATGTCTGTGCATCATGTGCCCTTGGGGCCAGCAGAGGATGTCATATCTCCTGGAACTGGAGTTACAGATGGTTGTGAGCACCATGGGGGTGCTGGGAGCTGAACCCCAGGTCCTCTGGAAGAGCAGCCAGTGCTCCGAGCTGCTGAGCCATCTCTCCAGCCCTCGAAAGTGTTTCTTAATAAAGCTGCAGTTGTCCTGGTGGAGGTGTGTGCATGTATGGAGGGTGTTGTAGTCTATATGGGCAGATAGAACATTTACCCAGAAAAGCTAAATGCAATACACTCAAAGGAGGTGGTGAGCGGGCTGTGTGGGGCCCTGAGGAGACCAGAGAAGGCCCAGTAAACCAATGAATTGTAGGGCTTGCTCAGCAGGGCCTCCCGAGAGGGCCAGGAAGGACAGAACTTCAGGAGAGCAAAGTACTTATCACTGGGACTTGAAAGAGGTACTGAAGAGGGCTGGGAGGGTGAAGTTAAGGATTGGGTGATGCAGAAGTGCCTCCCAGAAACAAGATCTAAGAAAGGCTTGTGTGCCGTTTGCAGAGAAAGGATGGCTGTGGAGTTTGGAATTTTGCTGTAATGGTGAGCCAACCAAACCAGTTGGATAATGGGATCAGTTAAAATAATACCTGGTGGAGTTTTACCTGGGTGTGTGTATAGTAAAAGGGAAGGCTGGGAGGTGACCTCAGAGACACGGATCATGTTGGACTATTTTTCCTGTATATGTGGTGTGCATGTGTGTTAGGGTCTCCAGAACCCGCTTCCATGCAGCGGACAAGGCAGTACACACCTGAAATCCCAGCACTCACAGTGAGGTGAGAGGTGGAGACTGGCGAACCCTCAGAGGCTGCCAGCCCAGCTGGCCTGGCCTTCCGTCTACGAGGTGGAAGGTGAGGGCTGGCAGCCGAGGTTGTCCCTGACCTACGTGTGTCCTGGCACCGGCACTCACACACATACACAAACACACACACAGATCCAAACCCAGGTCTCTGCACTCACTGCTGTCTCCCCAGTCCCCATAGCGTTGAATTTTAAGAATGAAACACTGAGGACTCACAGCAGGAAGGTTTCGATCCCCAGTGTGCCTCTGTGAAAGTTACTTTAAAACTGCTCTTTGCCTTCTGTGAAAATCTCTGAGATTTTCAGACTCAAACGCTTCGCAGGACAGTTGTGTGAGGATTTCGACTTCTGGCACCCCCAGCTCTTAGTAGGTGCTTTAAAAAAATGTGTGCTGCCCCTTAAGGTTAGAGCCATGGTTTTTGTGAGCAGGTGGAATCGGGCAATGGAATGTGAAGCGTGCCTGTGGGAATCCTGGGGAAGTAACGCTTCACAGACTGTGTGGCCCTCCAATAGAGTTTCAGAAGCATCGTAGACCCAAGCTGTTGAGAACCCCATGGTCATGCAGGTTGTGTCCCTGCCGAAGCAAAACCACCACTTCTAGCCGAAACTATGTCTCAGGGTTGCAGGCTGCAGAGGCTATCACAGGAGTCCTGCTTTGGGGTGTATTGTAGAATATTATTTTAAGGTGTGTTACTTTTGCTTATGTTGCATTTGTTTAACTCTGAAGCTGTGTTAGTTACTATGACTGTCTAAAACACCTGATGGTCTAATAAAGAACTGAATGGTCACTAGTGAGGCAGGCAGAGAGGATAAACAAGGAGAAATCTGGGAAAGAAAAAGAGGTAGCCAGAGAAGGAGGAGGGCTCCAGGGACCAGTCACCCAGCTACACAGCAGGCCACGGAGTAAGAGTAAGATTTACAGAAGTAAGAGAACGGGAAAAGCCCAGAGACAAAAGGTGGACGGGAAAATTAAAGTTAAGAAAAGCTGACTAGAAACAATCTAAGCTAAGGCCAGGCATTCATACGTAATAATAAGCTTCCATGTGTGATTTATTTGGGAGCTGGGTGGCAGGCCCCCCCAAAAGACCAAAAACAACCAACAAGGTGGGGGGGGGGGCTGTGCTTATGGGATACCAGGCTACGAGGTGTGCCACACCACCCCCACCTGCAGTGAACTCCCTCCCTGTCTGCTAACCGCACTCTAGACAGAGCCGAGCTACATTCACTCATTGGGAGGCCTTCCAGCCAGCGGCTCCTTGGACCTGCCACACTGCCCCCGTCTGCACCCCAGTCTCCTGCCCTGGGAAGAAATGGCCCTCTTCCTACATTGGACTTCTTCCCATGCACCAGTCCTTGGCCTGCACTGGACCTGGGACCTCACCCCTTGTGTCTCACAGTGGCCCTCGTTTGGACAGACAGACCAGTGTCTTCCAGCTTTATTCCTTTGCTGTTGCCTGTGAGAGATGAGTCTGGCCCACAGTAGGCTCCGGGTAGAGCGTGCAGCAGATGGCTCCTGCCTTCTGTAGAGACTGTCCCTCCGAGGCCACTCTGGGGCCTGTGTTGCCACACTGATAGAGCATCAGCCCTTATCGTTCTGAACGCGACTATTTTTGACACTGGGGACAACTTCCTCCTTCACAACCCTTGTCTCTTTGTTTCTTTGATCCACAATAAATCTCGCAGCTGTTCCACAGCACCTACTGTGCGCCACAGTCTGGAACAGTACAAGGCTGGGTCCAGGGAGACGGTCACTGCACTGACTGCGCCGCCAGCTGCTGGGGTCAGAGTGGCAGGCAGCAGGGGTGCTGAGAAATGACCCAGCTTCAGACGTGTTTTGAAGTTAACAGTGACATCATTCACTGGTGGGTTAAACATGGAACTTGAAGGCCAGAGGCTGGGCTGAGTACTCGGGGTTACGGCTTGACTAAGCCAGAGTGGAGTTTACGTTTGCTTCTAAGTGCTGCCCTGCCCCAGGGACCGTCCTCAGCAGCGAAGTGGGTCGTCCTCTAGAACGGCCCGTCTGCTGTGAGTTCTCCAGAGCTTACCCCTGCCTTCCCCCCCCCCCCCCAGCCTCACCCTCGTGGTTGCTACCGTGCCCATGTCGGGGCCAGATCTCCTGAACGTGTTATTTGGGTTACTTCCACAGGCTCTGGCTCCGGAGAATGCTGAGGGAGGAAGACACGGGAGCAAGGCGACCCTGAAGGAGTCACCGGCCGTCTTAACCCTGAAACAGGTATTTTTCTCTCAGACTCTGCAGTCAGATCATGAGATGGCAAGGGACCCGTGGTTCTGTGTTTGACGCCTGTTGTGGACAATGCCCAGGAAAGGCTGTGGCCCTGGACTCCCACAGGGTTTTGGAAAACTGTCTCTAGGAAATGGTCAGTGGATGCACACATGAGTTTTTAATGTTGGCTGAAGTAGGGTAGTGGGTATCCTACCTTGCCTGTTTTTTCAGAGTTTTAAACAGCCAAGGTGAAAGGATATCTGTGGACTGAGCGCCTGGGGCTCTCAGAAGGCACTGTGGTGACTGGGTATGTGTTAATGTAGTTCTGATGGGTAATCTTAAAGGCTTTATTTTATTTGTGATTATGTGTAAACTTGTGTGTCTATGTGTGGATTTGTGCGCATGATTGTAGTGCCCATGGCGGCCAGAAGAGGGTGTGGTATCCTCTAGAGCCGGAGTTAGGGCAGCTGGGGTGTAGTGCTGAGAGCCAAACTCTGGTCTTCAGCAAGAGCAGTGTGTGCTCTTCATTGCTGAGCCACCTCCGTGCCCTGGTGGTTAATGAATATCAACTCAATGCCATGTGGAGTGAGCTTGGAGACACACCTCTGTGAATGCCTCTAAGGCATTTCCCCAAGAAGTATAACTGAGAAGGAGAGTTTCATCTTGAATATGGATGCTGCCGTCCCATGAGCTGTGGTACCAGGCTGAATCCAAAGAAGAAAGAGAGGAACATGACATCCCCATCTTGATACTTGGGTGATAGAGGCAGGAGGATTAGGGGTTCAGGGTCATCTTCAAGGTCATCTTGAGTTCAAGGCCAGCCTGGACTATGTGAGACCCTTTCTGAGTTGGGGAAATGGAGAGGATGAGAGAAACATCAGAATTTGTTGGGTTCTGCTTCCTGGCTGGGCCCACAATGTGCCCACCCACCTCCTGCCTCCTGACCCAGGAGTCCCAGCAGCTCTGAACAGCTCCAGGGTTTGTCAGCTCTGGCCTGGGAGCAGGTCTCATCCCTTTCTCCCTCTAGAAAATAGGCACATGGCTACAGTTCTTTGCCAGGTCTCCCACAGGAGCTGCCAGAAGGGGCCACAGGCTTGTGTGTAAACAGAGCCTCTAACTCTGGAGGAGTCTTCGTTTTCTTTTCTGTGTATGGGTATTTTGCCTGCTTGTATGTGTGTGCTGCGTGCGTACCTAGTGCCTGAGGAGGTCAGACGAGGGCGTTAGATCCCCTGGAACTAGAGTTACAGATGGGTGTGAGCCATCATGTGTGTGATGGGAACCAAACCCAGGTCCTCTTCAGGAGCAGCCAGTGCTCCTAACCTCCAGCTCTGCCTTCAACCTTTAGAAAAAAGCCTGGTGTAGCAAGGGACAGTTCTTTACCACATTCTCACCGGCAGGTTTTCGTTTGGTTGTTTGTTTGAAACAAGGTCCATGTGGCCCGAGCTGGCTTCAAATTCCCGATGGAGCTGAGGGTGCCCTTAAACTTCCAATCTTCCTTCCTCTACCTCCCAAGTGCTGGGATCACAGGCATGGACCATGCCAGCACACCTAGTTTTCATGGTACTGGGGGTCAAACCAGGGATTTGCGCCTTTTAGGTGATTACCCTTCTCTACCAGCTGAGACCCTGTAGATGTTCCTTTTGTGACTCAGTTGATTATTATTTCTTTTTTACTGTGCCTGATTTTGATTGAATTTTCAAGCCATTATGTCCAGGGGTTCTATCCTGTAGCAAGTGGGCAATGGCAATGGAGGAGAATATACTGGAAGGTCTACTTATAATGATGTACGAGCAGGGCAAGGAAAACCCAGTAAGGGAGGCTTGAGACATCCCCTGACAGCAGGGCTTGGAGCCGTTCCCATACCTGCTCCAAAAGGAAGACAGGACAGAGGGTCTGAATGGGAAATCATCTGGATAGATGGGCTCCAGGAGAGGGATGCAGACAGCCTACACGAAGTTGGCTGTAAAGAACCAGGAAAATGACATCAGGAATGAGTGTCGTGTCCACCACCACCCCACCCCCCCCCACCCCGTCACCATCTGTCTCCCATCATCCAGTCATCTCCAAGGCTAGGGAGCCTGGTCGGGCTGTTCACAAAGACCAGAGAGCCTACAGGTTAGAGCCGAGTCACTGGTGGAGTGTGACCTCAGTAGTAGGTGGGAACTGCCTGACAGGTCTGGAGGGTGCTCATCTCCTGGGCTGTTTCTGTTTTAGTATCAAAACAGTATGTGCGTTCGGGAGGTAGCAGTAGAGGCTAGCCTTGCATGCTCGAGGCCCAGGGTTCCACCCCAGCACCAGCGCAGAAGAAGGTTTTTATGTTTGAGTGAGTGGAACGGTATCATTAGGTCAGCAATGTGGACTATTGACTGGAAGGTCTGAAACGAGCAATAAAAATCTTGTTCTTTTTCAGAGTTTAAAAAAAAAAAAAGACTCAGGCAAGCCAGATGCAGTGGCGCAGGCCTTTAATCCCAGCACTCAGGAGGCAGAAGCAGGCGGATCTCTGTGAGTTCGAGGCCAGCCTGGTCTCCATAGTGAGTTCCAGGTCAGCCAGGGCTACGCACTGAGACCTTGTCTCAAAAAAGCAAAAAGCAAAACAAAACCAAACACAAAGGACTCTGGGAAGTCAGATGGCCGCACAAGGCTGCCCGTCCCTTCTCTGAAGCGACTCTGAAGCGACTCTGAAGCGACTCTGAAGTGACCTGTTGTGTATTTCTCCATCTGAATCAGTTTAGAAACAGTGAGAGCAAAAATCTGAGCGGGTGCAGGGGTGGGGTGGGGTGGGGTGGCAGAAAGGCTAGGACTGACCCCTATGCCCTCCTGCCTGCATGGCAAGCACAGGCCCCGCCCCCTGGCCAGTGTGCTTGTAGACAGAGTGCTCCTGGGAAGTTCCCATTGACCTCAGGTAGCAGCTGCGTTCCAGCAGGTCTGAGGATGTAGGATCATCAATCTGGTGAACTAACTATGCCGTCTTCAGTCCCCTTTAATTTCTAATTTGCTAATTCAACCTTTTTATAGCCGGGAGTAAACACTGAACTCAGAATTCTGGGTTGGTGAAGATGAAATGGCTGTAATGAAGCCTCTCATTTATAACCGCATCTATAAAATGGGCGTAAGAATAGCAACAGCTTTACTGAGGTAATCCAATCAAGTGCTCAGCCCTGTGGCTGGCCCAATAAATGTTACTTTTATTAGTGTCGTATATCTCAGAATGTGTCACCTTCCTGCGTGTCTGTGAATCTTTAATCCAGCAAATTAACTCTCTTCACTGCAAATAAATTGTCTGCCCTCTTTAGTTAGCTCTCTTAGGGATAAGGTAAATAAGTGTACTGAAATATTTAGTGTTTATGGATTTTTTTTAAGTTGAAGTATTTTTATTAGAATTTATTTGGGAGGGACATTAATATAGAGTTTAAGTGGTGTATCTTTTAAGTTAAAAAATAGATGCTATCCCCAGAAAAATATGGGTTAGTAAGCTTCATAGCAATGAGTCTGTGTGTTCCACTGAGAACCCTTCAGGTACTCATGGCTCCAGGTCACCTGCCCCAGCAGATTTCTCTTTGTTCTGTTCTGAGGATCCTGAGGGATAGGGATCCTCCTATCTTAGCTTTGGTTTTCCAGAGTAGCCACACAGCAGGGTTTTCCTGACTGGTCAGATTTTGGGACCTCCTGGAGTGGGTGATGTCTTAGCTTTCTAGTTGCTGTGATAACAGACCAGACACAACCAATGTAAAAGAGAAAGGATTTATTTTGGCTCCCAGGGAAGGTATGGCAGAACTCATGGTGTAGGAACATGTGGTGGTGGGCTAGGAAGCAGGCCGGAACCAGGGGCAGCTACAACCTTCAAGGCCCACGTCTAGTGACCTACTTCCGCCCACTAGGTCCACCTCCTAAATATTCCACAGCCTGCAAAGTACTGCCACAAACCAAGTCCTCAGAACGTGAGCCTGTGGCCCACATCCAGCACTGGCATCAGCAGAATTCAGCCATGGGATGCTGTTGGTCATATGGGATGCTGTTGGTCATATGGGATGCTGTTGGTCATATGGGATGCTGTTGGTCATTTTCCAAGCTAAGACTTTGGTCTTCAGGGCTGATGTCAGAATCCTGGAGAGTCGTTAAGGTGCCTTGATTTGTGATTTCCAGATGAATAAAGAAGCAGATAGAGCACAGGGCTTCTCCTTAACTTCACGCCTTCAGTTTCGGAATCAAGAAGGGGTCCTTTGATGCTGGAGACGGATGGGCTCTCTGGGGACAGTGCAAGGAAAAGGCTTGAGGGTGACCAAGAGTCCGCTTCGCAACTATTTACTACACCCCCCTTCATCTCTGGGCCCCAGCTCTTCAAGCTACGCTAGGGATGGGTGCGGCCTGGAAGTGGCGGCGGGGAAGCACCTGGAGACGGGGAGTTACCTGTGCCGTGCAGAAG
Organism: Peromyscus attwateri; assembly: GCA_902168425.1. Taxonomy (NCBI): domain Eukaryota; kingdom Metazoa; phylum Chordata; class Mammalia; order Rodentia; family Cricetidae; genus Peromyscus; species Peromyscus attwateri. The sequence continues at coordinate 24,077 of CABHPP010169230.1, read as the reverse complement.
GGAAAATATGATGCTTTTTGAAACCTTGCTTAGAAACCGGTTCTCTATCGTCAGGTCTCGATTGAATTTAAAGGTTAAAGCTGTGGGGAAAATTCACTCCTCACACATGTTTTTGATAAATCCAATTCGTTTTTGAGAGAAGGAGGCATTCTCTCTCCAGACATTAACTTAGAATGCTTGGTTTACGGTGCTGTCGGGGAAGGAAGAACCCTGAGATGCCTAAGTGGGTCAGATGAAAAGGCATGCCAACAGCTTTCCCTTTTCCACTATTTCATCCTTAATGTGATTTTAAAAAAGGAAAACTCCCCCTTCAAATTGCTTTGGCCTTCAGTTTTATGGTATGGCACTGTGGATGGGAAAGTGTGTGTGTGTGTGTGTGTGTGCGTGTGTGCGTGTGTGTGTGTGTGTGTGTGTGTGTACACGCGCGTGCGTGCGCATGTGGACACTCAGATGAGTTTTAGTTGAAGAGCCCCAGGAAGGAAGGGACTCACCTACAATAAGCAGCGGTGTCCAGCAGACAGTTGCTGGTCAATGTGAGTTCCTACAGCTAAGAACTCTTAGATGGCCTTGGAGACTGCTCAGTGGGTAAGGCGCTCACCAGGCAAGCCTGAGGAACTCAGTTTGACTTCCCAGCACCCATGTGTAAAAGCCAGGTGCTGTAGTGCCTGTCTGTAACCCCAGTGCTCCTAAGGCATTCGGGGAGGGAGAGGCAAGATTCTCCCCAGAAGCACACAGACCTGGTAGTCTGGCACATACAGCGTCTTTGAGGCCCAGTCTCAAATATGTGAAAAGTAAGGGGCAGTCCCTGAAGATGTGCTCTGACCTCTACGTGTGCTCCATGGCTTGCACAAGTTTGCATTCACAAAAAACCAGTATTTATCACACACACACACACACACACACACACACACACACACACAGAGAGAGAGAGAGAGAGAGAGAGAGAGAGAGACAGAGAGAGAGACAGAGAGATAGAAAGAGAGACAGAGACAGAAAGACTGTACTATCTTGGTAGCTTCTAAGGGGTAACTTAAAAAAAGAAAGAAACCTGTGTGTATGTTCATGTATGTACATAGGTGTGGGTCAGAGGTTAATGTCAAGTGTCTTCCCATATTGCTCTCCACCTTGTTTTTTGAAACAGGATCTGTCACTGAGCCTGGAGCCCACTGATTCAGCAAGACTGGCTGGCCAGTGAGCTCTAAGGCGCCCCTGTGTCCACCGCCCCAGTTCTGGGATGCTGGACACCATGGTCCAGCTATGCCCTGCTTCTCACATGGGGGCTGGGGATTTGAACTCAGGTCCCCATGATTGCGCCGTCTGAGCCATCTCTTCAGCCCTGGATGACTTTTAGGAAAGACATCTTTTGGAATCATTAGAAATCTCCAAGCAGGGGCCAGCAAGATGGTTTAGTAGGTGTTTGACGCCGAGACTGATGACCTGAATTCAATCTCTGGGACCTGTGTGGTGGATGGAGAGAACTGACTACCTGAGCACTGCTCTCTGACCTCCCCATGTGCACCAAGGCAATAAATAAAGTGAATAAATGTGAAAAAACAAAACAACAACCTGAATTGTAAGATAGAATTTTTTTTTTTTGAGGCTAAGAAATCCATTGTCAAGGTGCTTCCAAGCAGTGGCAGCTGGGTGTGGGTGTTGTATGGCTTGGGGTTAAAACGCTGGCCTTAGCCAGGCGGTGGTGGCGCACGCCTTTAATCCCAGCACTCGGGAGGCAGAGCCAGGCAGATCTCTGTGAGTTCGAGGCCAGCCTGTGCTACCAAATGAGTTCCAGGAAAGTCGCAAAGCTACACAGAGAAACCCTGTCTCGAAAAACCAAAAAAAAAAAAAAAAAAAAAACCACTGGCCTTAGGACCTGAGTTCAGATGCCCAGAACCCATGTAAAATGCCAGGCATGCTTGATGGCCTATGCACACACATGTACATGATCACATGAACTGTACAACACACGAACATGAAAAAGGAACAGAAAAAAAAAGTCCCCAAGCATCCAGAGCAGACAGGACAGGGTTCTTCCCTCTGCTTTGACACACACACTCGCTTGTCTTAGCCACAGGCATGTCTGCCCTCTAGCTAGGATTATTTCATGTGTGACCACAGCTGGTACTAAAGCAGCTCTGTCCTGCTGATGGGAGAGAAAGGATGCTGACATATCCATGCACAGTAGATGGGGTGAAATCATGGGACCCTGAAGCCAGAGTGGGTTTGATCTTCATGCTGAACTGTGCTGTGGTTAACGCCCTGACTGACAACAGATGTGGCTAGTACACTTCGGCACACTCACATCCACAGTTATTGCCTGGCATATCACCGTCATGGTCAGCTCTACCTCTCAACTTGACACAACCTAGAATCCCCTGGGAAGAGAGTCTCAAGGAGGGATGGTCTATATTGGTTTAGTCTGGAGAGATGTCTGTGGGAAATTGTCTTAATTAAGTTGATTGACATGGGAAGACTCAGCCCACCCTAGGTGGCACCATTCCCTAGGCGAGGGGTCCTGAACTGTGTAAGTACAGAGAAGTCAAGCTGAGCACGAGCATGCAGTATTTTCTCTCTGCCTTGATTGTGATGTGATGTGACAGCGGCCTTAAGTGCCCGCCACTGTGCCTTCCCCTGTGGTGATGGGCAGCAACCTGGACTGTAAGATAGAATGCTTGGGGTTTTTTTGTTTTGTTTTGTTTTTTGAGGCTGGGAAATCCAATATCAAGGTACCTGCAAGGAATGTTTCCCTCCGTGGTCTCTTTTTAGCTCATGGGTGACTGCCATCCCACTGATCACTTCCTTGGTCGCTCTTGGAGAAAGGAAGTGTTGGGGTGTCTTCATCTTCATGGGTACTAATCCCATCACAGGGGCCCCACTCACCACATTATCTGAGTCTAAGTAACGACTGAAGGTCCTGCCTCCCAGTGCCTTCTTGTTGAAGTTTAGAGCTTTGACACAGGAACATGGAAGATATAAAAAATTCGGTCTCTAATCTAGAATCTTCATTTGTGTTCCCCTAAGTGTCCTTAAGGTCATTGGTCCAGGGGCTCTGCAGTATAAAACCTCCTAGAGGGACAAGTTTCCCTTGCTCTGGAAGCGGGGGGGGGGGGGGGGGGGGGGGGGGGGGGGGGGGGGGGGGGGGGGGGGGGGGGAGGTGGTGTCGTCCAGCTGAGATGGCCCGTGAATGGAATGTTGGAAAATCTTTGTGAAGATTTAGAGAGCTGCCAGGCATTCTCCTTCTCTACCTAAATCTCAGGTTCCCTAGTCCTGAAGGTGTGTTTGACAAACTCAGTCAGCCTCCATGAAATCTGGGTGGTGCAGTGCCCCCTCCGGTGGCCTCCTTTGTGTCCCCCTAAAAAGGAAGCTCTTGGGAGCCAAACCTAGGAATGTGATTTCATCTTCACACTGCTTCTTTTTGGCCATTTACTCTTGGTTATTGGGAGAAGAGAAAGCAGTGAGTTAAAACCATTTCATTAAGAACTAGTATCTTACATGTCTTTTTTTTTTATCCTTTTAAAGATATTTGTGTGTGTGTGTGTGTGTGTGTGTGTGTGTGTGTGTGTGTGTGTATGCTTGCAGTGTCCTAAGAGGCCAGCAGAGGGCATTGAATCCCCTGGAGCTGGAGTTTCAGGAAGTTATGAGCTGCCCGAAGTGGGTGCTCTACAAGGGTCGTGTGTCGTTAGCTGTTGAATCATCTCTGAAGTCCCATTATTTTGGAGGTGTACAAACATAGTCTTATCTACAAGGACCCATACCACACACATGCATCATATAACACACATGTGCATGCACACACACACATGCACACACCAGTGCCAGGCAGAATACCTTACAACTTGAAAAGGCCTTTGAAAACCTTTCAGACCCCCAAGGAACAGGCAATTCCTATATTATGTAAGCTGTTCTGGGTTAATGGGAAAAAATGGAAGACTTCCAGGTTTCCCCTCCTCAAGCAAACATGACCTTGACATCAAAACTAGCAAGGCCCCAGGAGGAACTGTTGTACCATCTCACTTTAGAACGTATCTTAGATAAAATTCTAGCAAGTAGATTTCAACAGTGAAAAACATGTATGCGCTCTGCTGTAACCTAGTGAGACTGTATCCCTGAAATGCTGGGCTGATGTTGTGTGTATTTATTTCCATGGTTTTCACTTAAATTCGTTAGATAAGAGGTAGAGTAAGTTCATCAATCTAATAGCATTTTATTTTTTATTATGTTTGTATATTCATGTGTGTATTTGGGGGTGGGGCACATTCCTGCCAAGGGATATGTGTGGAGGTCAGAGGGCAACCTGCAGGAGTCGGTTCCCTCCTGAGAGACCGTGTGGCTCTCAGGGACTGAACTCAGTTCATCGGGCTTGGCCGCAGGTGCTTTTACCCACTGAGTCATCTTGCCAGCCCTCTAAAAGTGTGTTTCTATATGTGGGTCTGTGCACATGAGTGAAGGTGCCTGTGGAGGCCAGAAGAGGGCGTCAGATCCTTGGAGTTGAGTTACAGGCAGTTGTGAGCCACCCAACGTGGATCCTCTGTAAGAGCAGTATGTGCTCCTAACCACTGAGGGTCTCTGCAGCCTTGAACTTCTCATTTATTGTTGCTGTTGCTAGGGATTGAGCCCAGGGAATGCCTGGTAGCTGCTGTGCGCTGAGCTACATCCCCAGCTCGACGTCCAAGTTGTTGTGAACTGCTCAGAAGGTGTGAGCATTCTTTGGATAAGAAAGAGGAAGGCTGCTGGCATATTGTCACTGAGGAAACACTGAGGGTGCCATTGGCCAGTGGGGTCAAATGGCACTGGGACTCATAAGCATTTTTCTTTACATTTTAGCAGATACAGAGTCAGAAAACGGTACCCTGGAGAATAAATATTGTGAAGAAAATGAGAGCCCATTGAGGTGCCCTGAGGAGGCAGAGGCGGGAGGATCTGTGTTGAAGCCCGGCCTGTTCTACATAGTGAGCTCTGAGCCAGCCAGGGTGACACAGTGAGACTGTGATGTTCCTCGGTTCTCTAAAGGAAGGGAACTGATAAAATGGATGTATGTGGGGATTTACTGTGGTGGCTCACAGGCTGTGGTCCAGCTAATGGCAGTCCAATGGCTGTCTCCTGACCGAGAGGCCAAGAGTCTGGTTATTTAGTCCATGAGGCTGGTGTCTCAGCTGGTCTTCAGTCTACACTGGAAACCCAGAGAAGGAGACTCTACCATGGAAGGAATGCCTCAACAACAAGATAGATGAACTTGCCAGTGAGAGTGGGAGCGAGCTTGCCCAGGACAAAAGCTTCCTTCTTCCACACCCAGAAAGTGTGGCCTGGATTTAAGATGAGTCTTTCCACCTCACATGATCCAGTCAAGAAAATCTCTCACAGGTGTGCCCAGTGGCTTGGGTTTTAGTTGATTCCAGATGTGGTCCAGTTGACAGCCAAGATTAGCCATCACACCATCTCAATTACCATCCATTCTGGATTGCTTAGGTGTAGCTCAAGGAGACTTAGAAGCTTAACTAAAAACTCCATTCTAGATGGTGTGCTGAAGAGTAAGGACTTGGGTATTTCAGAAACTAGTTCCCCAGCCCACTGTCATGCCTCTGAAAGTGACAGCAGGATGCTTCATTAGACTTCCCAGGATGGTGCTAAGTCTGATTGGGGAAGTAAGTAGCTGAGGATGTCAAGGGGGATTTTGAAGTGGTTTGGGGGATAGTTTGATTTAATGGCCACCAAACTCCATAGTGCTGGCAAACTTTAAAATGCAGTGTGTGGGGCTGAATGGATCAGTGGTCGGTGTGCTTCCTGCACAGGCATGTGGAGCTGTCCAGGGAAGAGCTGGCTGTGGCCATACATCTGTGACCTGAGTGATGAGAGGTTGGGATAGGGGCTTCCTAGAGACTCATGGGCTGGCCAGCCTAGCTGAAATGGCACGCTGAAGGTTCAGTGAGAGACCCTGTCTCAAAATGTAAGGTGGATAGCAGGCGAGGAAGACAGTCAACATCCACTTCTGGCACATACACATGCACTCACACACACACTCTCACACACTCACACATGCTCACTCTCACTGTCACACACTTTTTAATTAAGAAAAAGTGGAATCCAACCTGAAACCTTTATAATTAAAATGCTACAATGCCCCTGTAACGGGGAGAACGGATGAGGTAGTTGGTTCTGAAATAGGCCCATGTCTAAATAATTTAATAAATTACAAAACAGTCATTGAAAATCAATAGATTATTCAATAAATAATTTGGATACCTTGTTAGCAATTTGCAAGACATAATCTTGGCTTCACCAGATGAATTAGAGATGAATCAGACAATGAAAGGGCAGCATGTAGCAGCATAGAAAATCTGTGGAATCGGATATTGCTCAGAAACAAAGGAAGCATGTTCTGAAAGGAAAAGAGTGGTCAATCGGGTTACAGGGCACGACAGTTGGTTCCTTCGTGTCCACACACTGGAAATACAGACAGGAAGCGACATGCCAGACAGAGTTAACCACTTCATAACGAGAAATGTTCCAGTTAAAATCAAAGTACAAGGATGTTGCTAGGGCACATGGGAAGACAGACAGACAACCAAATACAACACTAAGCAACCAGATGCAGGTGCAAAGTATTCAGAGTTGGTGTAATAAAAAGGTGAAAATTAAAACACCAGTAAAATAATATCTTCATATTCTACCCAAAATGCCTCGTTTTAAAAAGATTTCATTATTTTATATGTATCTGTCTGTGTATACCTGAATGTGTGTGTACGATATGTGTGCACATACTCTTAGGGGCCACAAGAGGGTGTCAGATCCCTAGAACTAGAGTTACATGTGGTTGTGAGTTAGCTGATGTGGATGCTGAGAATCAAACCCAGGTCTTCTGCAAAAGCAGCAAGTGTTCTGTATTAGTCAGGGTTCCCAAGAGTAACAGAACTTATAGAATGAATCTGTCTGTCTGTCTCTCTCTGTCTGCCTGTCTATCTATCTATCATCTATCTATCCATACACACACACACACACACACACACACACACACACACACACACACACACACAGAGAGATATAGATAGATAGATAGATAGATAGATAGATAGATAGATAGATAGATAGACAGTCAGACAGACAGATAAAGGGGATTTATTAGAATGATTTACAGGCCGTGGGCTAGCTAATCCAACAATAGCTGCCTATGTTTGGAAGGTCCAAGAATCCAATAGTTGTTCAGTCCATACGGCTGGCTGTCTAAGCTGGTCTTCAGTATGTGCTGGAATTGCAGAGAAGTAGCTCTGATACCAGGGAAGGTTTGGACTTGTTAGCCGGGTGAGAGTGAGCAGGGAAATCCCGCAGCTTTCTTCTCCAATGACTTTCCATAGGCCTCCAGCAGAAGGTGTGTCCCAGGTTACAAGTGTGTCTTCTCACCTAAAGATCTGGATTCAAAGTGTGCCTTCCCACTTCAAATTAAGCAAACAATCCCTCACAGGTATACCCCTGCATTTTGGGGTTTTAGTTAATTCTAGATAGAGTCAAGTTGACAACCAAGAAAAGCTATCACATGCTCTTAAACACTGAGCCATCTCCAGCCCCCCAAATGCTTCTTAAATGATTATCTCTGATTCTGGTGGTATTTCAGTATAGGTATTAAAAGCTATATTATTCACCCACATTTCTTTTGATGTGTATGTGTGTGACGTTTACTGTGTGTGCATGTGAGTGTGTGTGTGTGTGTGTGTGTGCACATCTGTACGCACACACAGAAGCCATAACCGGATGTCAGGTGTCCTGCTCTATCACCCTCTGCTCTACTCCCTTGAGGCGGGGTCTCTCACTGAACCTGGAGCTTGATGGGCAGCCAGTGAGCCCGGTGATCCTCCTGCCTCCACTTTCCACTGCACCGGGTTTCAGGCTTCTGTGGATACTAGGGATTTGAACCCAAGTTCTCATGCTTATGGAACAAACCTCTTACCCATGAGCCACCTCTTCAGTTTCATACATTTTTATCCCCTGCGCCACCTGTGTCAATGAGGTCCGCAGCCACCAGGAAAAACATAGTGCAGTTAGTAGCAGTTCAGACAAGGACAGCCGCGCACACATACAATTACTGTCCAGCAGTTGACTAATTATCAGATAGACGGTTCTCTCTGTACAATATCATTATTAATAATCACTCTGCAGTGTGACAAGATAGTCATAATTTTATGTGCAGCTGCACCGTTAAGATGGAGCACTCTAGGCAAAGAAGAAAGGGTTACAGAAGACATACAGTGTGATTCTAATGACGGGAAGTGCCGTGGCACAGGGAACTGTTTATACTGTGGTTGTGGGGAACCTGGAAGAAAGTGAAGCAAGCAAACAGACTTTCAGGATGCTGATGGGAGGGGAGAGGAGATGATGGAGGATCCCGGACTGGGGAGAGGGTGCTAGGGAGTTTGTAAGTTCTCTTCTGTATGCTGTCCGGGGTACACACGTGGGCATGTTACTGTGTTTATTATGCCCTTTGTGTGTGATATAAATAGTTTGGATGTATTTAGTGTTCACTCCGAATACTGGAACCTATATTCATTGATTCTGGCTTGTATACACAAAGTAGTTCTAATAAAGGATGTAAGAAACAGTGAGTGTTCTGGGCTGAGATTATGAATGATCTGGTCTTTCCTTTTCTCTTCTTCCCAAATGTTGTTTCTATTACAGATTTTAAAGAAAGAAAAGGAAGGAGAGGTGTGGCAGGCTGGGAGAGATGGCTCGGCAGTTAGGAGCCCTTGCGGTTCTTCCAGTAGACCTGAGTTTGGCTCCCTGCACCCACCTTGTGTGGCTCACAAGCGCCTGTAACTCCAGTTCCACAGAGATCTGACACCCTCTTTTGGCCTCTGCAGGCACCAGCACTCATGTGGGACACACACACACACACACACACACACACACACACACATACACACACACATACACACGTACACACACACACACACACAGGGGGAGAGGGAGAGGGAGAGGGAGAGAGAGAGAGAGAGAGAGAGAGAGAGAGAGAGAGAGAGAGAGAGAATATATAAATAAATAATTTAAAGAAGAAATAAACAACAGAAAAATTGAGCCATCACAGGTGACAGGAGGTCATGTCCAGTAGAAAGGGACCATTCCTTGCTCAAGAGAATGGTAGGTGTCACCCCTGAGGCAGAAGGGAAAATGGGCTTAAAAGGTAAAGAGAAAGCTGGGTGTGGCAGTGTACAGTTGTCCTCCCAACACTCCAGAGGTGGAGGTGGAAGGATCGGGAGTACAAGGCTAGCCTCGGCTACATAGAGCTGAAGGTTGCCTGGGACCCTGACTCAGGTCCCCATGCTTGTACAGCGACCACTTCACCACTGAGCAGCTCCTCGCCTCCTGTCTAAGACCCAAGACCCTGTCTAAGAAAAGAAGAAAGGAAGTGGGGGGAGGGCGAAGGAGTATGGTAGGAAGAACAAATTAGCCCACAGAGATCACTGCCCCTTCCTGGTTTGAAAAGGCACAAACCAAGGCCATTTTCAGAAGCAGCTCATCCACACTGAGTTTTCATGAATCGACAGAACAGATGGATTGGAAGGCCAGCATTCCTAGGAGCCTCCTTTCTTTGTTAGACTTTATTGGTCTGGCTATAAAATAATAAGATTGGCCTGAGGTTTCTTAGGAAACTAAGGGAGAGCAGCTAGAGCTCACTGGACAGAATGAACTCACAGCTCAAAGGCAGAGCGGGGCGAGGGGAGGGGAAGCGAGTTTCTCCAGTAGGTGAATGTCGCAGGAAAGAGGGAGGAAGACGCTCTGTCTGTTGCTAGTACTCGATGCACATTTCATCCAGGCTGCCACCCAATCACCCTTCTAGTATATGCATGTTTCTTTATGAAATGGATTCGCTTAATTTAGTTCAAACTTTTAGCTTTGTTTCCAGTGAGTGTGTGACTTTCTCTAGATCTTTCCCTAAAACATGAGTCTTGGTGCCTGTGTGTTAGTGTTGGTATGTTATAGTTCAGTTAAACATTTTTCTATTGTGGTAGAGCTAAGTTTTTATTATTGTGAACACTGCTTCTATAAAGGTCCTTGTGCATTAATCTTGGGGTTTATTATTCCTGATTATTCCTTCTGGGTAAAGTCCTGGGAGGGAACTTGTTGCAAGGTAAGGGTATAGACGCTCATAACCAGCAGGCCCTTTGAGAAGGCAGGCTGATCTCATCAGTAGTGTCTGAGGATTCGGATTTGAGAGTGTTCTCAGCTCTCCTGGGCGTTACAGTGTTTTTCAGTTTTTGCTGATTCTGTAGTTGAAAGCTGTATTGCATTGTCCAGTACTCGGACCTCACTTGCTAATGGTCCTGAGAGTTTATTCACAATGCTGTCAGAAGTGTGTGCACACATGTGTAAGCTGTGTCCTGTCTCATTTTTATTTTGCAGTGTTTCATCCCCTCACCCAACATTTATAAGGGAATTTTATGTAGCTCTGTGTATTAAGTTGATATATTGCAGATATTTTATCTAGCTTTTTTCTCTTTATAATCTAATTTTTTTAAATCAAACTGCATTGAGACCCTGATACATGATGTCATCCTCTGACTCTACCCATTAAGGCTAATAGCTTTTCCAAAAGTAAAGCAAACTGGTTTTTTTGTTTGTTTGTTTTGTTTTGAAACCGTCACGTGGTTGGAATGTGCTCAACATCAATCTTCATGATCTTAGATTTAAGGGTGATTAAAGTAGTCATTGAGAAAGTGGCCTGGGAATGGTCGGACAGGCCTGTGATCTCAGTACTGGAATGTAGAAGTACAAGTTCAAACTCAGTACTTACCTCCAGGCTACTTAGGCCTCTGTGGGGCTCTCAGAAAATTATGTATATAGTGGATTTGACAGAGGGATGGGGACGGACACTCATCTTAAGTTGCCATGGAGACTGTGAGACCAACATCTTGCCATTTCTCAGAAAATTAAAAAGGACAGAGAGATTGACAGATGACAGTATCAAACAGCTCTATGTCTTAGTTCAGAGGGGAGCAAGAACATCTCCGGCCCTGTAGTTGTGGGTGTTTTGTTGAGACAGGCTCTCAGGTAGCTCAGGCTGACCTTGAACTTGGTGTGTAGAAGATGACCTTGTACCTCCTCCATCCTTCCACCTCCACTTCCTGAGTGCTGAGATTACAGATGTGTACCAACACAACACTGCTCCATGGGAAGCAGGGCTTCTTCATGCACACTAGGCAAGGAAGGAAATCTGAGCTCCGTCCCCAGCCACCACATCTGTTCACATACAGCCTTACAATGAGCACATATGCTAGAGACCCATATGGGGATGGGGGACTGGGCTGCAGCTATGAGATCAGAAACAAATCACTTGTCCATTCAAGGCATCTGTTTACTCATCTGCAAAATGTTATGGGAGGTTCCGGATGATGTGTTGGGTGTGTGAATTCGAGGCTGGGCAGTCATGGTGTCCAGGAGTTCTCATTCACTGCTGGAACTGACCTGCTCGGATGAGAGATTTGTCCCTCCATCTCCCAAGTGATTAGGTAAGAAATCAGTCCAGTGTCTATCTGCTCCAGATATGATGCAGTCTAGCTATGATACTCCTCTAATCAGATTAGACGAATCTAACATGGTTTCCCTTTAAAACACAAATACTGCACCACTTTTAATTGCAGCAGCCAAATTAAATTATTCATCCCAAATTAGATTTCTGGCAAACTTAATTTGAACATGAGCTCGGTACTGAAGACCCTGAGTAATTTTTAAAGATATGAAATAAATCAGCAGCTCCTGGTATTGTTGCTCGGGTCTCTTCAGCAATTTTCCATAAAAGGGAATCAGTAAACGTTTAGAGAATTTATGCAGGCGTGGGACTGGGAGAAACTCTCATTTTCCAGCTTATCATTAGGATCCCTCCCACCCCAACCCTATGACCCTCCCTGGCCTTAGAAGATAAGATGCAAATCGAGACAAGCCCAGTAATTAATGACTTGTTTTATTGCCCATGATTGCCTTTCTTCTTTTTGTGGCTCCGTGAGTTCCTGACCAACCCCATCTCCTTCAGGCCGATAGGTCCTTTATGGATCCACAGGGGTGCAGTGGAGAGCTAGACAGGCTCATAGCATCACGCTGCTGCATTTTCTCTTGTTCATGTCAGGTTTTGGGTTACCTGATAACTGACCAAACTGATGCCAGCAGCAGCAGATTGGTTGGCTCCCGAGACTGAGGCATTTAGGGGTGGTTCCCCAGATTAGTAACTTTTCTTGATGCTAACGAAATATCGGACGGAAGCAGCTTCAGGAAGGAAAGGTTTCTTTTGGCTCACAGTTTGAATGTCCAGTCCGCCGTGGTGGGAGACGTAGCAGCAGGAGTGTGAGGCCCCTGGTCACATTGAATCTGCAGTCAGAAAGCCAGGAGAGATGAACGCTGTTGCTCATTGTACTCTGTCCAGGTCCCCAGCCCGTGGAATGGCTCTGCCTGTATTCAAGATGGGTCTTCCCATCTCAATTAACCAGATCTAGATCATCGCTCAAAGGCAATCCCCAGAGATTTGGTTCCGTGGTAATTCTAAATCCCATTAAGTTGCCAATCAAGATTAACCATCAAAATCCTGGTATCAGGTAGGGCTTTATTTGGGGTTTAAAAAAGAGGCTCCTACCCAGTTTTCTCCTTCACTATTGTCCCTTCCTGAGATTCTCTGGCCCCTCATTCCAAGATGGTACACCATCGTGCCTGAGCCAGTGAGCTTCCTCGGCCTCCGCCCGTCAGAGAAAAGAAGGTGGTGCCAGGCTAATGCCAGCTGCACCCAGTCGGTTTGACCTGGATTGTGCCAGTGCTCGAGTCAGATACAGTGCAGAGGGTATGGGTCAAGATCTTAGAGCTGCTGAGGCCAGTCAGGAACGCAGAGAGGTGATGGACAGCTCCAGCTGTCCCTCTGTGTTATGCCGAGCCCTCTGCTTTCTCAAGCAGATGGGCATCCATTACCTCATGTGACTGGAAATGGCCCTGCTAGGTAGCCAGTCACGCTCAGGGATGAGGAAATCAAGGTCACCCTGGGATCCATGTCCTCCAAGGCTTCTCTTTCCTTACATTGTGTCCTGACATCTTTCTCTGGTCCCTCCTGCACTGCCCTCCATTCCTTCAGCAGAAGCCCAGGGTTGTTCATTAAATAGACAGCCAGTCGGTAGCTGCTGGCCTGTTATTGACCATTGACCAGTGGACCTTCAGGCCAAAGGTGGCCTTCGGCCCAGGCCTTGTGAATAGCGTTATAGTAAAACCAATGGGGTCCGTTTCCAGTTATTAATCTGTGGGTTGTTTCTAATAACTTGGTTTCTTGTTCCCAGAATTATAGGATTTCTTCTCACAGAAGAATGAGCTTTGTATTGCTTGATAATAGGCGTAGAAAGAGGAGTCAAGACGAGTAGCGCATGCGTACACATAAAATAAGTAATAAAATAACACATAAAAAAATAAACGGAAATCTAAAATCCAGTGCTTTGATTCTCCGCCTCCACAGTATGGACAGCAAACCGAATCCAATGTCCAGCTTTCCATTGAAATGTAACTTACATTTTTGAAAGTCACTGTGATCAAGGTCCTTATGGATTCAAACCAAAGACCTGCAAGTAGGTATGGCATTTCGATGGATCTCTGTGAGTTCAAGACCAACCTGGTCTACAAAGTGAGTTCCAGGACAGCCAGGGCTACACAGAGAAACAAACAAACAAACACAAAGATAGGAATGTTTTCGGCAGTAAGCACACATTTGCTTCTCAGATGTCTGTTACAGTTGAGTGTTGTCTCAGGTCCCTCTGGAAGTTGTGGACTTTGTGCACTGCTCATTCTCTGTGTGCAGAAGGCCTGCATTCCAGCGTCGGCCCCTCACCCTGGCCCTGGCTTCCCTTGTCAGGATTTTATCTGTGGGATCATTTGGTCAACTCTGAGGTCAAGGTCTTGACTCACCACTTTTTTTTTTTTTTAATGTTGTTCTGAGTTTGTACAGACATGCTAACCCTGTGACCAGGTAGTCCTTGTGCCTGTGACAGGGTGGGCATGCCCCCACATGCTTCATGTGACCGTTGCTGGGCTTAGCTATTTTGACGTTGCCTGGGTCTTGTCTGTACCCCTCCCCCCCATCTTCCGGTTCTCAGTGCACATCAATGGTAAAGTAAATACGCATTAGATAATTGCATAGTATCTGTCTTCCTCTGTCACTCTCCACTTTACTTTCCCAACAGGGAAAACTGCAGCTAGAGCTCACCAGTTTGGCTCCACTGGCTGGGCAGCCAGCCCAGGGACCTCCTGTCCCTGTGGTCGCAGGTGCCTGACTTTCTACACGGGTGCTGGACCGCTGCAGCCAGTCCCCATGCTCACATGGCACACACCTCCGTGACTCAGCCATCTCCCCAACCCCAGTTCTTGCATTTCACACCACCCCTTCCACACGAACCCCTTCCACACGAACCCCTTCCCCGCTTCTCCAACAGAGCGGTTCATTTGATGAAGTCTGTGAGAACAGGTGCTACTGTTTCTGTGGGTTTTGAATGGTGCCTACTGCAGTGTTTCCCACACAGAAAGGCTCAGTACATCCTTGTTGACTGGACCCCATTGCATGGATACAGAGAAGCCATCTGTAGGGCCTGCCTTTGGGAGAGGTTATGGCAACTGAGAAGGGAGGCGGAGCCTGGGTGGGGCGTGGCGG